>JAULAV010002003.1:0-32046 GCA_030789695.1 Scilla litardierei | reverse complement strand
TGCTAACGGAGCTTAGCCACCCAAACCGGAGTGCCATATGCGGGGTAGGCGATGGCCCAATACCCGTCTGACTATAGAGGCTGCGGGGAGACGACGGCCCAATACCCGCCCTCTCAAAGACTACGGGGCAGGACCAATCCTTGCCACCCAAATCGGAGAGGGGCACGGGCCGAGCTACGCGCTCGATCCCCCCACCAAAGAAGACCTCCGGGGCGAGCTTACAGAGCTTAGCCACCCAAACCGGAGCTCCATATGTGGGGTAGGCGACGGCCCAATACCTGTCCGACTATAGAGGCTGCGGGAAGGCGATGACCCAATACCCGCCCTCTCAAAGACTCCGGGGCAGGACCAATCCTCACCACCCAAACCAGAGAGGGGCACGGGCCGAGCTACGCGCTTGCTCCCCCCACCAAAGAAGACCTCTGGGGCAAGCTTACGGAGCTTAGCCACCCAAACCAGAGTGACATATGCGGGGTATGCGACGGCCCAATACCCGTCCGACTATAGAGGCTGCGGGGAGGCGACGGCCCAATACTCGCCCTCTCAAAGACTCCGGGGCAGGACCAATCCTCGTCACCCAAACCAAAGAGGGGCACGGGCCGAGCTATGCGCTCGCTCTCCCCCACCAAAGAAGACCTCCGAGGCAAGCTTACGGAGCTTAGCCACCCAAACCGGAGCGCCATATGCGGGGTAGGCGACGACCCAATACCCGTCCGACTATAGAGGCTGCGGGGAGGCGACGGCCCAATACCCGCCCTCTCAAAGACTCTGGGGTAGGACCAATCCTCGCCATCCAAACCTGAGAGGGGCACAGGCCGAGCTACGCGCTCGCTCCCCCCCACCAAAGAAGACCTCCGGGGCAAACTTACGGAGCTTAGCCATCCAAACCGGAGGGCCATATGCGGGGTAGGCGACGGCCCAATACCTGTCCGACTATAGAGGCTGCGGGAAGGCGACGGCCCAATACCCGCCCTCTCAAAGACTCCGGGGCAGGACCAATCCTCGCCACCCAAACCAGAGAGGGGCACGGGCCGAGCTACGCGCTCGCTCTCCCCCACCAAAGAAGACCTCCGGGGCAAGCTTACGGAGCTTAGCCACCCAAATCAGAGCGCCATATGCGGGGTATGCGATGGCCCAATACCCGTCCGACTATAGAGGCTGCGGGGAGGCGACGGCCCAATACCCGCCCTCTCAAAGGCTCCGGGGCACGACCAATCCTCGCCACCCAAACCGGAAAGGGGCACAGGCCGAGCTACGCGCTCGCTCCCCCCACCAAAGAAGACCTCCGGGGCATGCTTACGGAGCTTAGCCACCCAAACCGGAGTGCCATATGCGGGGTAGGCGATGGCCCAATACCCGTCCGACTATAGAGGCTGCGGGGAGGCGACGGACCAATACCCGCCCTCTCAAAGACTCCAGGGCAGGACCAATCCTTGCCACCCAAATCGGAGAGGGGCACGGGCCGACCTACGTGCTCGATCCCCCCACCAAAGAAGACATCCGGGGCGAGCTTACGGAGCTTAGCCACCCAAACCGGAGCACCATATGCGGGGTAGGCGACGGCCCAATACCCGTCCGACTATAGGGGCTACGGGAAGGCGATGACCCAATACCCGCCCTCTCAAAGACTCTGGGGCAGGACCAATCCTCACCACCCAAACCAGAGAGGGGCATGGGACGAGCTACGCGCTTGCTCCCCCCACCAAGGAAGACCTCCGGGGCAAGCTTACGGTGCTTAGCCACCCAAACCAGAGTGCCATATGCGGGGTAGGCGACGGCCCAATACCCGTCCGACTATAGAGGCTGCGGGGAGGCGACGGCCCAATACTCGCCCTCTCAACGACTCTGGGGCAGGACCAATCCTCGTCACCCAAACCAAAGAGGGGCACGGGCCGAGCTATTCGCTCGCTCTCCCCCACCAAAGAAGACCTCCGGGGCAAGCTTACGGAGCTTAGCCACCCAAACCGGAGCGCCATATGCGGGGTCGGTGACGGCCCAATACCCGTCCGACTATAGAGGCTGCGGGGAAGCGACGGCCCAATACCCGCCCTCTCAAAGACTCCGGGGCAGATCCAATCCTTGCCATCCAAACCGTAGAGGGGCAGGGGCCGAGCTACGTGCTCGCTCCCCCCACCAAAGAAGACCTCCGGGGCAAACTTACAGAGCTTAGCCATCCAAACCGGAGCGCCATATGTGGGGTAGGCGACGGCCCAATACCCGTCCGACTATAGAGGCTGCGGGAAGGCGACGGCCCAATACCCACCCTCTCAAAGACTCCGGGGCAGGACCAATCCTCGCCACCCAAACCAGAGAGGGGCACAGGCCGAGCTACGCGCTCGCTCTCCCCACCAAAGAAGACCTCCGGGGCAAGCTTACGGAGCTTCGCCACCCAAACCGGAGCGCCATATGCGGGGTAGGCGATGGCCCAATACCCGTCCGACTATAGAGGCTGCGGGGATGCGACGGCCCAATACCCGCCCTCTCAAAGGCTCCGGGGCAAGACCAATCCTCGCCACCCAAACCGGAAAGGGGCACAGGCCGAGCTACGCGCTCGCTCCCCCCCACCAAAGAAGACCTCCGGGGTATGCTTACGGAGCTTAGACACCCAAACCGGAGTGCCATATGCGGGGTAGGCGATGGCCCAATACCTGTCCGACTATAGAGGCTGCAGGGAGGCGACGGCCCAATACCCGCCCTCTTAAAGACTCCGGGGCAGGACCAATCCTTGCCACCCAAATCGGAGAGGGGAACAGGCCGAGCTACGCGCTCGATCCCCCCACCAAAGAAGACATCCGGGGCGAGCTTACAGAGCTTAGCCACCCAAACCGGAGCGCCATATGCGGGGTAGGCGACGGCCCAATACCCGTCCGACTATAGAGGCTGCGGGAAGGCGATGAGCCTATACCCGCCCTCTCAAAGACTCCGGGGCAGGACCAATTCTCGCCACCCAAACCAGAGAGGGGCACGGGCCGAGCTACGCGCTTGCTCCCCCCCACCAAAGAAGACCTCCGGGGCAAGCTTACGGAGCTTAGCCACCCAAACCAGAGTGCCATATGCGGGGTAGGCGACGGCCCAATACCCGTCCGACTATAGAGGCTGCGGGGAGGCGACGGCCTAATACTCGCCCTCTCAAAGACTCCGGGGCAGGACCAATCCTCGTCACCCAAACCAAAGAGGGGCACGGGCCGAGCTATGCACTCGCTCTCCCCCACCAAAGAAGACCTCCGGGGCAAGCTTACGGAGCTTAGCCACCCAAACCGGAGCGCCATATGCGGGGTAGGCGACGGCCCAATACCCGTCCGACTATAGAGGCTGTGAGAAGGCGACGACCTAATACCCGCCCTCTCAAAGACTCCGGGGCAGGACCAATCCTCTCCACCCAAACAGGAGAGGGGCACAGGCCGAGCTATGCGCTCGCTCCCCCCACCAAAGAAGACCTCCGGGGAAAGCTTACGGAGCTTAACCACCCAAACCGAAGTGCCATATGCGGGGTAGGCGACGGCCCAATACCCGTCCGATTATAGAGGCTGCGGGGAGGCGACGGCCCAATACCCACCATCTCAAAGACTCTGGGGCAGGACCAATCCTCGCCACCCAAACCGGAGAGGGGCACGGGCCGAGCTACACACTCGCTCCCCCCACCAAAGAAGACCTCTGGGGCAAGCTTACGGATCTTAGCCACCCAAACCGGAGCACCATATGCGGGGTAGGCGACTGCCCAATACCCGTCCGATTATAGAGGATGCGGGGAGGCGACGGCCCAATACCCGCCCTCTCAAAGACTCCGGGGCAGGACCAAACCTCGCCACCCAAACCGGAGAGGGGCACGGGCCGAGCTACGCGCTCGCTCCCCCCACCAAAGAAGACCTTCGGGGCAAGCTTACGGAGCTTAGCCTCCCAAACCGAAGTGCCATATGCGGGGTAGGCGACGGCCCAATACCCGTCCGACTATAAGGGTCGCAAGGGCCAAGCTACCCACCATCCCAAAGTGGGCATGCGATCCCTCATCTCAAACATCGGGAAATAAATCAGGGCTCGCGGATTGAGGCAACCCTCGTTCAGGGCCAACACCGATGAGCAACACCTGGCACCAATAAAGCCGACAACCGAAATGACCCATCAAACCAAAAAGACGCACGGGGCAAGCGTCAATGATAAAAGCACCCCAGCTGAAAAACAGGAGTTGACGAGTCACATCGGGCGCCACCTATCAGGAGCAGTTTCCAAGGGGCACGATTCCAAGCTGGCTCCAACTCATCGCGTTAAGGGGAGGGTGAAGGCTAAAAATATACCATTATAAATACCCCCCTCAGCCCCTTCAAAGGGAGGGGATGAAAGAAATAATTTAAGGGAAGGCCAATCCCTCAATCCCACTCTCCCCCAAGAAGGTGCGGAAAATGCGAGGGACCCCAACTGCTCTGGTGGGCAGTCTCCCCCGACACGATGACCCCCGATAGGTTACTCCTCTTACACTAGGGGCGCTCTGCCCGTAGCTCCCCGCCTTCCCTTAGACAACTTAAGGCACGGAAATGGGAGCTCCAATGGCATACCGTGCCCCTCCACGGACGCCCCGCGGGCGCAGGCGCGGCTGGCCGAAAACCCGATGGACGGGGCAGACCTACCAAATCACCCCATCGGGCACTCCAGCACCCCGCCTTCCACCCCTCAAACTTCTCCTGGACCACATACGCCAGGGAGAGGTACGGATCGGTGGCAGACCACCCCTTCCCACACCTGTCCTACGACTACTCCAGCCGACAGGAGGGACAAAGCCCCGCGGGATAGAGCAACCACCAAGGACTCCCTCTCCCCCCAATTCTGGAACGAGGGATACAACAGTCGCAACCGCCCCCGACGTCGACACGTCACTCCCCACCTCTCCCAGGCATGGACCCTCTGAAGTGACCCAGCACCCCTTCAGGGGCACGACGATGGAGAGGGACGCGTCGAATGAAGCGAGGGCGTCCACCTAACTAGAACGGCTCGACAGTTCGCCTACGGGCCGACCTACACACCATATCCTGTGCCTGTCCTGTTTATTACATTTTGATAAAAGCCAATGAAAAGACTACTCCCAGTAGACCATTAACAATAACTTAGGCACACTCAGGCATGGGAATAACCCCCGAAAAGAGGGTGGATGAGCTCTACGCCACGCGCCCCACCGCCCTCCGGAGCGGGCGGGGGAAAAAGACAGTCTAACCGGCTGAAAACATTCTCAGGCGCACTACCCTACATAAAGGGAATAAACGCAGCTCGACCTACGCCGGGCTAGAGACAGCAATACCAAAGCATAACCAAGAAAGGGAATCTCCACACCCTCAGAGTCTAAAGATTGCAAAAAGTACGGGTATCAACCCCACACAACTTTACTTACTTACTTTCTTTCTTAACACCTATACAAAACTACGCGGTGACATTTCCCGCACCAACGGTGCATTCGCCAGTCGCGACACCCATCCCATCCCCTTCGGGGGAATCCCCCCACCCTGTCGATCTCTGCCTCGACGTCCTCGCCTCCCTCGTCGATCACCCGCTCGCCGTCCCCCTCCTCCTCGTCACTACAAGCTGCGAGTCCATCGAGGTCGAGCTCAACTGGCGGGGACATGCCCGCCATCCTCTCCTTTATCGGGACCAAGCAGGCCTCCCACCCCTCCGCCCGACCTGTCTCCATGCCCTGGGACATCGCATCTATGAGGGCGGGGATGATGGTCGTGTCCTGGTACGAGCGAAATTCCTCGACCTTCCAAGCCAACTCCTCCTCGGCGGCCTTCACACGACCCGCCAGACCCACCGAACGCGCTTCCTCCCTCCTAAGGGCCTCCTCCAGCTCCTTCGACCTATATCTAGTCGCGGTCGCCTGCACCTCATGATCGGCCAGGACCGCCTTCAGGCGCTCTACCTCCGCCTCATACTGGCCGCACCGCTCCCTCTCCTTCGCCATTCCCTCACCAGCACTCTTACGAAAGGCGGCGAACTCGGCCGCCACTCTAGCTATGGCACCCTCGGCCTTATATATGGCCGGCACGTGCCTCATCAATCCAAGCATAAAATTGATGGCCTGCACAAAAAAAAAGAGAGAACCTATTTAGAGTGTTTAATAAAATCCCCTGGCAAACATCACCCGGCTTATAAAACCTACCTGGACGCCGTGCAACACCGCGGTTCCGCTTAGACCCTCGGGCTCCACCACCTCCAGTGCCACCCTATCGCGGGGCAAGAAAATATTCTCCGCCAGCCTCTCCGCCATGCCACCATCCTCGAACACGGACTCATCATCCCTCACCTTGAACGGCGCCCGATGAAGAGCTTCGTCAGGATAACCCTCGACTTCGGTTCTCTTAGCCTTGAAACAGACAAGCGAGGCCTCACAGCTGGGTTCGACGGCCCTCTCCAGATTGAACAATAGACAGCCGTATGGCCAACTATCCAAGCCGGCTGACCCAGCCGGGCCGCCCGACGTCTCGGCCCTCCCCTGCTGATCGGTAACGGCTACCCCCTCCACTTCAGCGGGTACCCGGGGGATAGATGACCATGCCCCGGGGGCCTCCACCCCTCCCCTTCGTCCCTGCCCTCCAGATCGATGACGGGGGTTGCGATCCCCTCCCCGGACCCACCCCCTGCTGACCGGTTTTCCCCCGCCCCGGAGCATCAGGGACAGACGAGCTCGCAGGCAGCTTCCTCCTCTTCGTGGACGCCTGCCCCCTCGTCGAACTCCCCACCACGCCTTCCTCTCGCAACCTCTTGGGGACCGTCCTCTTCGACGTTTGCCCCGCCTGCTCCGCAGCTCGTTTCATCATCTCCTCAAGGGACAAACTCATTGTGCGACCTGCCAAAGAAAGAAAGTTTAGGGTATGCACTTCAGATGCACTAATACAAAAATCTATTGTACCTTCGGGCCAGATGTTCAACGCTATCATCTCAGCCCGGGCGAGCGTCTTGTAATCTCGGCCCTCCTCCGGTATCACCATTAGAAGCTGTGCCACTTGTTTCTCTTCGTCCCCCAATTCAACTCCCTCATTCGCCTCGGGATTCAGCTCCGCCCACTCAGATCTCATCAGCACATCCTCCGACACGCTGACAAACACATACTGCTTGCGCCACCCCTTAATATTCTCAGGCAACCCCCTAATGAGCGGATGGCTCCTCTTCGCGGAGAGATAATAGCAGGACCCCAACCTCTTCATCGTGAAGAAATAGCGAAATAAAGACAGCGAGGGGCGAGCCTGGTTGCTCATGCATAGCACTAGGAAACCCACAACAACACTAATGACATTGGGCATCAGGAGATATAAGGGCAACACCAAGAAATTCAACACATCTAACACGAACGGATTGGGGGGGGGAAGCGCAACCCTTGCTCGAAGGAGGACACATACACTCCCACCTCGCGGTCGCCCGCGAAACATACCCTCTCTTGCGCGTCTGGTTCGCGAACAGAATACGGTGGCCTGACATACATCTCGAAGATCTCCGCGATGGGCCTCTTCAGCACCGACTTCACGCCCGCAATCTCGAGGGGCACCTCCTCAGTTTCTGCGGAGGAGCTCCCTTCCCCAACCGCCCTCGACCCCTGACCACAAAAAGAAGACGTCGAGGAAGACGTCGATAAAATGGACCTCTTACCTAAAGGGCTCCGACGACTCGGATGGCTACGATACGTCGGCGACCGCTTCCACAAGGACGACTCCAGCAAGGACAATGAAATCTCCGACAAATCCCAGCCGCTTGCAAAACCTTCGCCCAATAATCAGCTTTGCTTCGCTCCCCTCCCAGAGATCTTTTTACACGACTACGCAAAGCATCGTGACCGTCCACCTCGTGACACGTGTCATCAATCCGTTCTCTATCCCGCGTCGATCCACGTGGTCTGACACTTCGCGTAATGGCAGCCGTCACTTCTGCCACGCGTCAACCTTGAAGTGGTCGGGTCGCTTCGATTCCCGCCTGCCGTCGAATCGCCAGGATGACGTCTAGTCACGCGACCGCCAACAGGCCCCTTCGATTCCCGCCCAAATCCCGGCCAATTGATTACCCCCATTCGAAACTACTCCACACTTAGCCTCTTCTCTCTATCCGCCGCTCGTACCAAGGATGAGTCCGGCCTCCGTCGGGGTGGCCGAAACAAGAATGCGCCGCTTAATCAATTTCGGATTTCGGTTTCAACGCTACGCAAATGATCGTACGGACTGTGCCACCTCGTCCCACCTCTGCGATCCACCGGGAATCACACTTAGTTTCCCAACACACCCCCGTTAAATGCGGTATATCTCAACTTCCCTCTCCCGACGACCTGGATATCTTCGGCATAGCGAAGTTGGGGGCAGTGACGTCCCTCAGAAAACTAATGGTCTACTGGCACAACAAGGAAGAAGACAGTCCGACACAAGACTAATACAATGCATTTATCTTAATAGCACAGCTATACATTGAACCTTCCGCACACTACAACAAGACATTGGTTATAACCCTCACACAAGAAGTTACATGATTCCCCAAACCCACTTTCTCAGTGACGCCGCCTCTCAGCCGACCGAGCCCTCACATCTCTCGCCACCTGGTGAACTCCCGCATCCCTTGCCGCTTGCAACATCGGCACAACATGCTCGTCATGGTAGTGGTGGATAGCGGCCTCGATCACTTCGCCTTCAATTTCCCGCTTTTCCTCCAGCCGTCGCATCACGCTACCCTTCTCCCTCTTCTCCGCCTCAAGGGCCTCCTTTAGGCCTGCTATTTGCCGTCTCTGTAACGCGATCACCACCTCCTTGCTAGCCAACTCTGCGGCGTGCGTCGACCGGATGTCATCCCTCTCCCGCGTAACTTCTAGGAGTTGGCGCTCGACCGTTGCTTTTGAGGAATCAAAGTAGGTGGCCCGCCCCTTTTCTACCTCATAGGCCATCCTAACCTTCTCCAGCTCCGCTTCCATGTCCCTCAGCTTCACCTTAACCTCGCCGAGGTTCGCCCTTGCTACCTTAAGAGACGCTCTGGTGGCGGCCATCGGAGTGCGACCCCGTAGGGCTACCAGGTCCGTCACCATCTACAAAAGACCCGAATTAGCAGGGCACAAATAAAGAAATCCTAAGGGCAAGACGAGGGAACCGGCTTACCTGCACGATGTGCCATACAGCAGAGCCGCACAACCGTTCCGCCCCCACGCGAGTCAAGGATTCACGATCTCGCGGTAACACACAATACTCGTCGAGGCGCGCTGCGACCCTTGCATCCTCGAATATCGACTCATCACAGCCCACTCGAAAAGGGAACTTATGGAGACGGTCATTCAGATACGTCTCGACTTCCTCTCGAGGCCTCTTAAAATGAATGAGGGCACCCTCACAACTCGGGCTCATCGACCTCCCCATATCCCACGGAGGGATCCCATATGGCCATTTCTGAACCAAACGCGCCTTGCGAGGCTCGACCGCCTCCGATACCCCCGGCGGGACGGAGGGACCTACCTCCCGTGCGGACGAGCCCGTAGGAAGATCATCGCCAGGCCCATCGGTAGAGCTACCTGATTCGGCCGCCCTCCGTCCCGGATGCGTGCTCTCTCCACGGGAGATCACGCCTCCCCGTTCCCGGGATCCCACTTCGTGTGCCACCCCCTTGCCTTTCTCGCAAGGATCAGTTTCCTCTGAGACGGGGACTCCGGCCGATCCCGACACCTCCTCCGGCCCTCGCATCACGTCTCCACCTACGAAGGAAAAAGAGATCAGGGTAAGCCTAGCTAAAGGTTAACCAAATGTCAAAGATACATAGGGACCAAAAGTCCTGGGCGAGCCGACTGCTCCGCGTCAAACTCGCTAGCTGACGGTACGCCTCCGACAGTTCCATCAGAATCTGAGCTTGCGCTAAATCTTCCCCAAACAGCTCCACCCTTTCATTCACTAAAGGGTTCCACGCCCCCAGTTCGACATCAACACCACGTCGCTTGGCATCATCACGAAGGCGAACTCCCTCATCCATTCGCCGACATCGTTGGGCACACCGCAGATAAGTTCTCGTCCTCTCCTAGCACAAACACAGTGATACATTCCCCTCTTCCGGACTACAAAGAAATGCTGGAACAGCGCCAGTGAGGGACTCAAGGAGCAGGCAAGACACAAGACGACAAACCCCACCAACAAGCCCCAGGAACGGGGCGCTAGGGCGAATATCGGCAACTCCAGGAAATTCAATAGATAAAGCAAATACGGGTGGATCGGGAAACGGAGCCCCAACTCGAATGACCGGACATAAACCCCAACCTCATTATCTCCAAGCGAACACACCGTTTCCTCTGACCCGGGGACCCGTACCTCATAGGGCAGTCGTACGAACCGCACGCGTATCTCCCTGATGTTAACCCTATCCAACCTACATTGGAGGGATCCAATCACTCTCGGAACAACGGTGCGCCATGACCCCCTCTCCCTAGACCGCCGCACCCCCCGCGGCAACGCCCCCTCTTCCACCAGCTCCTCCTCCCCCCACTCGGCTACCGCCTCCGACCTCGAAACGAGAAGCCATCGGTCGGAAAGTAAAGAAATTACTATTATTATTACCTAGCTGATCCATCAAATCGGGAAGACTTTCGGAAGAAGATGACCGGTGGCGGAAGTCGCAACCAAGCCAGTAAGCGATATACGGAAGTATCGAACACCGGAGAAGAATCGAAGACGGAAGAAAACTCCCGCCGACCGCCTTCCAACCCTTTTTATTTATAAAGTGGGCCATCGGGTCATCACGACCGTCGGTCCTCTGCCACGCGGTGCCCATCGGGATGTCCTTAACATCTCGACTGGTGTGAGAGTCACCTCATCCACACGTCGCAAACCCAATCGTGGAGACGCTTCGTTTTTCTACCATCCTTTCGAATCGTAATAATGACCAGTAGGGCGGGAGTTCCGAAGCTAACGCCGCCACCCTCGGGCGTGGGCTGGGATCCTTGCCAACGGTTCGGAACGTCGGAGATAGTTCGCCCTCCGAGCCGAGCCGGGCTCCCACCTCAAGCTCGAAGGCCGAGGGCAATTGTTACGACCTAAAGATCGTGGGAGTCTGACTCCCGCCCAGATCCGCTGACATACCTCGTTGACTCACCCCTCTGCAAAGGGGCCGTCACCCCGGAGGTCCGAGGCTACATGGGAATGGGTGCACCTCGCAGTGCCCCCCCTCCCGGCCGAGGCGTACAACTGTAGCCGATCGGCCCGCCAGGGTCAGTGCGCCTGGGGAGCACCCAGACAGTGCAACCGGGGAGGCTGACAGAGGCACGTGCATATCCCTCCCTGCCAGCGGTCCACGACCCGCGACCGAAAAGGTGCGCGGCCGGGCCGGACAACCCCCGAACAGGCCGACCCGACGGGTCCCCACGATCCCCGCCACCGAGGATAGCACTGCCGGACCTTTAGTTCATCACGCACGACAAACAACCTAGTGTAAGGACACAACTGACACTAACGCCGCCCGACCATCTGACAAAGCACCCCCTGGCCGCTGAGACCCCTGACACTTAATGCTTTCGGCCCTGACACCCTGACAAAAGTGCCCCTGGCCATTGCGCCGTCTGACCAAAGCGGGGCAGACACTCCTGCTCCTGACATCCTCGTCCGAAGCTTCCACTAACAGCCGGGCCAGCTCAGCACATCGAGTCAGCATACCAGGTCAGCCCCACCTAATCATCTCCCATCAGGTATAAATATCCCCATACTGCTTACGGTGGGGGGTTGGAAAATTCTCTTTGAATCCATTATTCACACACGAGAGCAAAGGTCGTCCATATCTTTGTTCTCCCACATATAGCTCGTCACGTACGGTCGACACACCCACAGTCCGACCTGCGTGCCTAGCCCCCGCTTTAAGTCCAGTTACTAACTTAGGCATCTGAGGGGCTAAGGGTTGGACCCCAACCCGGCCCTTCTGACGAGTTGCTCGTGGTGCAGGGTAGCTCACCCCTTGACCGACATCCGCCTTCGGCTCCCGCCGCCCGATCCTCCTCCGCCGCGTCCGGTGAGATTTGACTCCGTGGTCTCCCCTGGCGGCAAGTTCAGCCTCTTCACCCCACTAATCACTTGTTAAATAGCCCATCTAAATCCTCTTATCAATATAACCACCGTGCCCTTGGTTCCCCTCAATACAAATTCATTGTACACGAGTTCCACCCCGCAACAGCTGGAAATGATAAGTAGTATTTGTTTGAAGTCAAAGCTTGGCTTTCATCCAACTTTGAAATGAAAGATATGAGTGAAGCGACATATATTCTTGGGGTTAAGATCTCAAGAGATCGTTCAAAGAAACTTTTATCTCTTTTACAAGAGACATATATAATGAAAGTACATGAACGATTCAATATGCAAAATAGCAAGCCTTTTGACATGTCTATCGGTAATGGTACGGGCTTAAGTCAAAGTTTATGTCCTAAGACCAAAGAAGAGAAGAACTTAATGAGCAAGATTCCTTATGATAGTGTAGTTGGTAGTCTTATGTACGCTATGATGTGTACAAGACCAGACATCTGCTTTCCAGTTGGAATGGATAGTAGATACCAATCCAACCCTGGCCAAGAACATTGGAAGGCAATTAAGAGAATTTTGAGATATCTGTTAGTTATTGGGTTCAAGACGAACGTTGTTTTGATGATGATCAATACATTATATTAGTGTGCTAATTAATCTTATGTTTTAGTCTCAGTTTATCTTAATGATTATCTGTTGATGAGACAAAGCATAATACTTGGAGGATGATGCAATGGATATATTAAAGACCTCCAAGAGTGATGGAGTGCTCAAGCTTGGATGAAGTCATGAAGATCATCCAATGATGCCAAAGCTTGGAGCTTGATGAAGGAAGCTCATCAAGAGGTGTCAAAGCTTGGAAGATGATGGGGAGCATCAAGTTATCATGAGCTTGAAGACTTAGACTCTAGGAGATGCAATATGTAATCCATGTAATTTCAATTACTTGCATTTCTCTTTTTGAGTCTATGATTTTTGTAATGCCTTGATAGATGGTCTACTCATTCATGCATATGCATTTAACCATCTTAGTGAGCCTTAGGACTATCATAAAAACCATCCTAATAGGTTCACTGTGCCTTAAACTCAAACTGGAGTTTTTGGCTCTCCAACAGGCGACTGATGAAAGAAGGACAATCGACTGCGTGATTCCAGGCGCCTGGTCAGCCTTCTACATTCGACTGTTGTGCACTAGATCAAGTCAACTTTTATTGACTCTATCTTGAGCTATTGGAGATAGACGACTGATGTTCATTTTACAGTCGCATGTGTTCCATCGGGCGCCTGGGATTTGGTCTATAATCGTTTGTGTGCCAAATGCGTAACTTGCATTTTCTGGGTTTCATCCCACTTTGCACGTCAGTTGACTGTTGAAGTATTTACAATCGCCTGTCTAATTACTGGTGTATGTGAAATGGTCATCTGTCGACTGAAGGCGCTAGTGCGAAAGTTGTTTTTTCTCAACTTCTTTCCATCCCAAGTGACAGTTGCCTGCTAAAGGATATTCAGGCGCCTGCCCATTGTACAGGCGCCTGTGTAGACTTCTACAGTCACATGTCCGGGCTTAAATTATAGATGTTAGGATTTTTATATCCGTTGACCAGTCGACTGTTAGTTGTTCATCAGTCGACTGTCTGTGCTGTAAACTGTCAAAATCTAGCCGTTGTAGATTTCTTCCCTTTGGGTTTTTAGTTGGGGTTATGTGCTCTTCTTGGATTCATATATATGAGTTGGCTTAGTTCATTTAGAACTCTTGAAAATCATTAGGAATACATTGAAAATCAATTCATCTCTTTCCTAAGCCACTCCTTCCACGTTCCCTCATAGAGCTTCAATCTTATGCTATAGCATCTAAGCTCTAGGGGATTTCTCCAAGGGATTTCAATCTCATTCCATTTCTTGGAGAACGTCTTTCTTCTCTTAATTCATACACTCAAGTGAGAAGTGTTAGGATTCATTCCTAGAAGAGAGAAAGATCATCAAGTGCAATCAAAGCCTCATCTCAAGCATATAGGTTTCACTTGAATGCTTTCTTCTTCACATATGTAAGACCCTGTGTGGCTACACACACTAGAAACAAATTTTGTGGGGGAGCCTTCTAATGTATTAGTCACATCCAAGTATTCTTTTGGCCAAAAATTAAATTTGAATATTAAGTCAAAGAAGAATCATGCATATATGTACACTTCATTGCATAAGAAGTCTATTCAAAACCCTATTGGTATGAATGCACTTCCTACGTTGATATGCATGATAAATCTACCCATGGGAATAACTTACTTTGCTTGCATGCTTTAACTGATGATAAAACTTTGCATGCTTCACATGTTCCTATGCATGGTAGAATTTCTTATGTGGATGCTTCTAATGTTAAAGCTCATGTATCACACACGGGGCACGCCAAAGTTTATGTTCCACCTCATAAGTGTGCACCCTCACCTCCTACTCATGCCTTAACTAAAGCTCATCTTAAGAATCCCCAATAACTTTTGTTGCAGGTCAGATCCGCACACAATGAGATTTATTTGAAGTGGGAATCACGGGTACAATGATTACACGTTTTTGAGTAATAGAGAGGTTAGCACGACTCAGAACTCGCTTCAGAGGTGAAGGATCCAAAGTCGCCTGGAGGTCGTCGTCTCCCGGTAGCTGAGGCGAGCTTCCTGCGAGAATAGCAATCCGTCAGAAAGGCGGGGCTGGCTGTCAGTCCGTAGCCTCTCTGATGCCTAAGTCAACAGGTGATGTAAAATATAGGCATCGGGCATGCTAGGCAATCTTAAGACAGGTCAGCAAAGCGTGGCAAGCTTATAATGAAGGCGCAGATATATGGAAGATATCCGACCTTCAATTTGAGAATAATTTAGAAGTTTTAACTGACCAACCCCCTCTATAGAGGCATAGGGGGGTATTTATAGGGATGAGAGGCGATTGTTCGCCTTCCTGTCTGCTGTCGAATCAACCCAGCTGGCACTCGAGTGGTGAATCGATAGGTTGGCGAGCTGTGTCAGGGATATTTCTGGCATTAATGGTGTCAGATGGTGTCAAGTGCATTAATGAGACGTGAGGGACGGCCATCAATTCTTTCCATTAAACTTTGGCATTAACAGAGGGGAGGTGAGCCTACGTCACCATGTCAGAGATATTTATGCAGGGCTGCCCTCAGGGGCGAGCCATAGCTCAGCGGTTAAGCTCGGCTCCTCCGGACGGTGCTTCTTATTAGAGGGTAGGCAAGCTTTACCTCAGCACGGTGAGATTGACGGTCGGACGGGCGGGCTTCTCTGGTTGACTTTGGGGGCGAGCTAGTGGCAGGGTGCTGTGAGCTTCTCTGGATGGAGGCGATCTTCATCTCGGGCTAGTGTCCCATCCGGGTGTCGGTGAGGTGTTTGCTTAGGCCCCCGGTGTATACGAGTCTTAATTTCATGGGCCGGTCTATAGGTCGTAACAATTTCCCCCGTCATTCAAGCTTGATGCAGCCAGCTCAGCTTCAGCTTGGATAATGAATCTTACTCCCACTGGATGAAAGCTGGTCAGCTGCATTTAATGAGACCTGACTACCAAACCTCAAAAGTCATGATGACAATCTGGCAACAAGAAGAGTTCGACACGCCCGTTCTCTGAATAGATGACACATGGCTGAGGTGATTGGGGGAGAATTCGAGGCACCAGCCTAGACGCGCTCGGATCTTGCCACGTGGCCTATGCCAGACGGTTGTGATCACCAACCTCCTCCTATAAATAGAGACGAAGGGGGAGCGAGAGAGTGTTTTACCTAATTTTCAAAACTTCAGCTTTCCCCCTTTCACCATCGAGAGCAGCTGATGTTGATCACCGTCATGCGTTCGTTCGTCGAAGCTCTGTTTGTCTCTTTTCTTTAGGTACACTCTCGATCCTATCGATGCATTCGTCTGCTTCTTCCGCAGCTTCTTCCTCTTCAAATGTCCACATTAAACAGCACCTCGGCGAGGTTGGCAAGGGTGGCACCACCGAGTCAGAACCGATGGCATCGGAGACGCCGTCGATATCCAGGCCGGGATAGTGGGAGGGAGACACGTCAGTTGAATAGGCCGTTGCTTCATCGTCGGTGATCAGGAGGGACCCTAAGAAAGGGAAGGCACCTAAGTCATTCGCCAAGGCTGCCAAACCCATCACGATCACAGGCGGCAGCAGATCCAGGACTGTAATCCCTGCGAGAATCCTGGCCCAAATGTCTCAGCTAATTCCCTTCACGATCCCAGAGATCTGTGCCAAGTATATCCAGACCCATACACAGTCTGCCTTCCCGAGCTTAGTGAGCGGGTTTGCTTCCCTAGGGACTACAAGGTCGACATGTACTACCCAACCTTCACCTTGGGCTCTGCTTCCCGCTCCATCCCTTCCTTCTACTCGTCCTCCACTTCCTTAAACTCCCTCTCTTTCAATTGATGCCAAACTTCATCAGCGCGATGGTCGGCTTCCTCATCCTCTGCTTTGCCCATGGAATAAGTCCAACGATGTCACTCTTCCAATACTTCTTTGAGGCAAAGAGGAAGGATGAATACTACTATGTCTGTGTGAAGAGGGGCAGACTTCTCGTCCTCGAGCTTCCAGGCAAGGTGAGGGACTGGAAGGAGAGATTCACCTTTGTCTCGACTCCGATGGACTTGGCTCTAAGGTCGAACCGGGGGACTCTAAATCCCTCAGTGAATGTCGAAGTGGTCCTGGAGGGGAGCGACATAGAGAATACCAAAATTCTAGAGGAGATCCCCAGGGAGAGCAGAGTCTTCAAAGACCTGGTCGCAAACGAGATAATCGCCCAGCACGTCTGCTTTGAAGGTACTCCGAATTTTACGAACAACTTCTAAAATGCTCACCCTGATCTGTTTTCTTTTTGTAGTCGTGGCCATGCGCACGTTCATGGAGGAGGTGATGAAGAAGGTGAGGGAGGCATCGTCAATGCAGCCGCCGAGTAAGGGCAAGGGCTAGTAGTCTGCCTTAAGGAGCTCGGTACTGATCGGGCATAAGCGGAGTTTGGAGGCGTCTGCTACCGCTCGGGCCGGGGAGCGGATTAAGAAATCATGGAAAGAGCCAGTGGCCGCAGCTCCTGCATCCTGCCTGAGCGAGTCGGCAGTTGGCGGAGTAGTCCACCTCTACCTGGAGGAGCCCGCGGTCAGCCCTGTGGTCGATGATTACCAAGGCCTGCCAATCAGTGCCACTGCCACCGTCTCCACTAGTTGGGCCACCCCACTGAGACCCCCGACAACATCGACCACTACAAGTCGTCCTGTAGTCATGACCTGGCCTTACCGATGCCCGTCCTACGGGCTGGGAAAGCTGGGCCATCCGAACTGTGAGGCCACGCTGGCCACCTTCAAGTCGACGAAGGAGGCGTTCTTACCATTTCATCGGAGACGGTCATCGTGTCGTGCTACCCAGTGGGGCCCAAGAGTCTGTCTTTGATGAGGCCAATGTAGCGGCCCATTTTGGCAGAGAATAGCGTGCTACCAAGGGACCGCGAGTCCATGTGGAATGTTGGTGTTGAATGCCTCTACGACACGGCCATCTGGCATAGCATGCAGGTTTGTCGCCCTTTGCCTAAGATACCGGACTTCTTTTTTCTGATATGCTTATGATTTTTTATCTTCTTTGTAGGGGGTCATCTCTCTAGTGTCTCTCCAATGACACACGTCGGAGGTAAACCGGCTCGAGGTGGTGCTCGGGAGGAAGGGGTCGCCCTCAAGGACGTCATGGCGAAGCTGAAGGATGCTATTGAGAGACTGGCAAGGGTCCAAGGGGATTATAAGGCCCAGAAGGAAGAGACCGACAGGCTGGACAAGGCTGTTGGGGAGCTGCATGAGAGGGTCCATGAAGAAGAGGCCCGGCAGGTCGCTGCCGAGAAGCACGTAGCTTCAGAGAAAGAGACGGCTGCGGCGAAGATCGTCGAGTTAGAGCAGCAGAACACTGAACTGGCAAAGGTCAACGTGTATAAGGTCAGGGTCCAGGCCATTCTTCAGTTCCAGAACAATGAGCTCGTCCCCATGCTGACGGCCATGAGGACGGAGGGCTTCGATGAAAGTATGGAGGCCGGCTTCGAGAGGGCCAAAGGGAGGTTGGGGAAACTCTACCACAGCATGGATATTGACTTCACCTGGCTATCAGCAGCATCTGATAACGAATGAGATGCTTCTACTAACTCTGAGGTCGAGGTGGCAGAGATTCCGGTTGACATCGATTATGGAGGCGACCAGGCGGACTCCCAGGCCCTGGAGGGCAGCAGTCAAGTGAGTGCCGGCCGAGTCAAGGCACCATAGGTTGGAGTGAAAATGTATGGCCAGCCCTGGGACTGAGCCTGGAGCCTTTTTTATTTTGATCCAGAGGTGTAAAAAGTTAGGCGAAATAAAATTGTAAATTTTTTTGCTCACTGTCGCTATTGTCGTTTTGTCCGTTGTGCGAACTGTGCCTTTGTATGTGTGTGCCCCCAACATTCTACTATTCACAAGCTCATGGCTAAGGAGAAGGAGAATGTTATAAAGTTGCATGTCTGCACTACTGGTGGCGAGCTGCCGAGAGAGGGGTCGATAGGGAGGAGCCGACCCTGCGGCCTCTGTTGGTGGGAGGGCTGCCCTGGAGGTCTTTGAGAGGGCAGGTATTAGGCCGTTATCGACCCCACAACCACTGTAATTGGACAGGTATTGGGCCGTCACCAACCCCGCATGTTCCCTCTGGATCTGATGGCAAGCTACCGAGAGGGGGTGCTGATGGGCCGAAGCTGCCCCCACGGCCTCTATTGGTAGGTGAGCTTCACCGGAGGTCTTTGAGAGGGAGGGTATTGGGCCGTCGTCGACCCTGCAATGTCTGTAATCAGGCAGGTATTAGGCTGTTACCGACCTCGCATGTTTGCTCCGGATCTAATGTCAAGCTGCCGAGAGGGGGGTGCAGATGGGCCGAAGCCACCCACGGGTGTATTGGGCCGTCGCCGACCTCACATGTCCGTTCCAGATCTAATTGCAAGCTATCGAGAGGGGGGTGCAGATGGGCCGAAGCCACCCACGCGGCCTCTGTTGGTGGGTGAGCTTCCCCAGAGGTCTTTGAGAGGGTGGGTAATGGGCCATCACCCACCCGACAACCTCTTTAATCGGGCAGTTATTGGGCCATCGACGACCCTGCATGTCTGCTCCGGATCTGATGGTGAGCTGCTAAGAGGGGGTGTGCAGATGGGCCGAAGCTGCCCCTGCGACCTTTATTGGTGGGTGAGTTTCCTCGAAGGTCCTTGAAGGGAAAGTATTGGGCCTTTGCCAACCCTGTAACCTCTATAATCGAACAGGTATTGGGCCGTCGCTGACCCAGTATGTCAGCTCCGGATCTGATGGCAAGCTACCGAGAGGGAGGGTGCAGATGGGCCAAAGCCACCCCCGTGGCCTCTGTTGGTGGGAGAGCTTCCCCGGAGGTCTTTGAGAGATCTGGTATTGGGCCATCGCCGACCCCGCAACCTCTGTAATCAGGCGGGTATTGTTGCGGTCGCTTTCCGATCGAGTGTTTTTCAGCGCGTATTTTCTTTTTGGTACACGTATTTATTGTGACCTCCTTTTAAATCCTAAACATGCGAAGTTATATATTGTTGTGACCCTCAGAGAGAGTAGTTATTTGTGGAATTTTTTAAGAACGTCATTTTATGGGTCATTCTTCCACAAATCAGCTTTGAATGAAGAGGTGTCTTAACCTTTAAACTTCGACGTTTGGTATTTATTTTTATTATTATCTTCCGTAAACCTAGCATGTGACCAGACACCATATTCTTGATCCCTTTGTCGCCACGATCGTCCGATATTTTTCTTGTATTTTTCGGATATCGTTAGACTGACCCGTTACCTTTAATATGGCATGTATAATTTTCCCTAAGTTAATTCAAAATCCAAATCCTAACTCTAAATCAAATCAAATCCCTAATGATCTTACGTATCCTACCATATATTTTTAGGCTATTTGCAATACTAAGTCTACCCTCCCCATCCCTCTCTCTCGCACCTATCCCTTACATCCACTTCTTTTCTCCCCATTTTAGCAGAACTAACCCTATTTCTAGCTACCCACATATCAATCCTAGGGTTTATTTTGGAACCCAGCCGCCAGCCCTCCCACAAGTCCTGCCACCTCGACCCCTGCGCACGTCCATCTTCTCCACGCAAGCACAGGCCAGCCCGAGCCACCCTTCGACGGCCGTCTACTTCACTAGCTTCTTCCCCAGGCTAAACCCTAGAGAGCCCCTCTTCTTCAACCTTCACAAAACACCTTCTCCCTTGAAACTGTCGGCTACCCCTCTCCCTTGCTCACCTTCGCACATGCGAACGGCAGCACAGCTGCCAGCCTTCCCCTGCTGTCCACGCACCTGCAGTTCGGCCTCCTCCTCGCAAGCCCACTATACCGGCCCCTTTTCCCTCGACTGCAGCTGTCGGCCATCCTTATCCACCAACCGACCACCTGTCCTCATTCCCTCTATGCATCAGCAGGCCAGCCTCCCTTCACCCTTCGACTGCCAGCCCCCTCTTCCTTTGACAACCCTACCGCCGTCCCTCTCTCCCATTGAGAACCCTCACCACCGGCCCTCCACCCTGCCGGCCTCCACTCATGGCAGCCCCCTTGCACCCTAGGAGCCTACACAGTAGATCTCGTGTCCTCCCGACATCGCTGCACCCCCTCACTTCTTTCCCAGGCCGATCATCATCTCCACGTCGCTGCTGTTACCGTTGCCACAAGCCGCTTCGTTGCGCGACTCGCAACCGAGGCGACCCCGACACCGTTACTGTTTCGATGCGGTATGCGCAGTCTAAACGTTCCCGAGGCAACTTTCCTTAATGCGCTACCTGCACTCGAGGAACTGGAGACGAAGAGATTCAGCACTGTATTGATATCTGACGTTAGACTCGTGCGCGTTCGTCGTACTAGGTTGGTCCTCTCACTCGTAGAAACCCAAACAATACATCATGAACCCTAAAAAAATCGACAACTTAAATAACTAAATTTATTTTACGCTCCTTTAAAACGTTGTGAAACCGTAGATCGATGATCGGACTTTTTAACTGTGCATATAGGGTAGAATCGTCGAATAGGCTGAACATTCAAAACTGGATTTGAAACTAATAGGATAGCCACAGTCACCTTAGAGACAACTTAATAGTATTTCTAAACTGGTCCTGACACCGTCCGTTGACTTGTGACAGTGGACCTTGACCGACACGCTATCTGTGATGAGACGCTTTCGACGGACGTTCTTCTTGCCACCGCAGGCAAGTATACCCACTTGCATAGTTTATGGCCACATTTGGGCCATCTCTCTTTAAATTGTAAAATTATGAACAAGAGAACTGGACGTGAAATGATAGCGTCCGGGACCCCCTCACGATAGCCTAGACTTGACAATGAAGTCTAGGTATAAATTGATATAACTATCATGCTAGGAACTATCTGTATGTGTGTGCGTGTGGACCCCTAGACTGAAAAGAACATACTATACTCATGTCATGCCATGTAACATCTTTCACGAAATGTTTTACATAGCCTGCAGACAATAGGGCACTCTCCAAGACAGAGAGAGTGATTCCTTGTACGGATCATAGCCTGCGGGCAATAGGGCACTCTCCAAGACAGAGAGAGAGTGATCCCTTGTACAGATACATAGCCTGCGGGCAATGAGACACCCACCTAGCCTAGTGGGCGATCCTTGGTACAGAACACCCTACAGGAAGCTCAGCACTCACCTAGCAGAGTGAGTGGCCACTTCAACCTGTGGGAATTAGAGGCACTCATCTAGTAGAGTGAGTGGTCCTCGTACGATCTTGTCTTGAGCACTTGAGGTGGGGTGGGTTGAGCGGCCACCAGATTAGAGAGTTTGGCCACTTTCTAAGCTGAAGGCGTGAACCCTCTTGGTGTCACACAGTCTTGTCGAGTCACTTGATGTCACACAGTCTTGTCAAGTCGCTTGGTGTCACACAATCTTGTCTATTCTTGTCATGTCTTGTAGCTGGTAGCATACGCTACGACTTTTGCCTGCCACATTTACTTTCTGCACAGTCTTTAATTTTCTTGCATATATGTATAAATGCCAGGATGTTGCATCTCTCATGTAATCAACCTTAAAATGTCGTCTTAAATTTTCTTTACAATTGCAGTAGAGTCTTCTCACCTTTCCCTTGTAGACTTTACCTGACATACAGCTCCTTTTCTCTTGGGTGTTGTACGTCAGGTACTGAGACGGAGTACACAGACGAGCCGGCTTAACTTGAGGACTTGGAGTCAGAGGACGTTGACTTGGATTACGTTCCAAACGAGGACCAGACCTAGAGGTCCCATACCGTTGCTGTCTTACGGAGGTTTACTACTTTCTAGTTTTGGTGCATAGCACCATTTTACTTCTTGTGTAGGTTGGGTGCGTCACACCATTAGTTTCCTTTCAGTTGTAGGCATGCGAGGCTTTCTTTTTAGACTTCTTGTACCTGCTTGATTGTTATCTTATGAATGAATGTTGTTTCCTTTCAGTACTATTATTATTCTGAACGTTAAATGCAAGAACCTATACTTCGTTTGGTATACCCCTGCAGACGCTAATTGGGTCCGAGCTTCAGAGCTCTGGCCCATGCGGACCTTCGCCACGTCCCCCCGTATTATGGGAAGCGAGGCGTGACAGGTTCTAATGGTGGCCCATGCAGGTCTGGCAAAAAGTTCGAGATGATAAAAGTACTCGCATTCATTTAAATATCCAGTTTAACATGTGCAAAGTCTAATAATCCATAGTTAGATTAGTGACCCTTGTTTACCTTAGTTATGATCTCTTTATCTTAGGCACCATTTTAGTGTCGTCTTACCTGGCTTTAGCCTTGTTCGACTCCGGTGCATCTATGTGCATCATAACCCGGAGACGCCATTCCCACTATACGATTCCAAAGTGTTGGGATATCACTACAGGGAATGGAGTGGTGACGGTTAATTTAGGATGGCGATCGATTCTGCTGGTGATCAGTAGACATGAGCTTTAGGCTGACTTCATTGTCCATGATCTACCACATTTCGATGTTGTTCTTGGCATCGATTGGTTGGGAGATTTCCATGCCTCGATCGATTGCTACAGTAAGAAAGTGGTGTTCAGGATTCCAGGCCACCCAGAGTTCGAGTTCCTTAGCAGAGAGCGATCGCTTGGGCCCGTTAGATTTTGGGCCAAGCTGGAGGAGTTGATCGTTGTCGCAATGCAGATGGAAACTAGTAGACTAGCAATCGTTAAAGACTTTGATGACGTCTTTTCAGATGATATTTCTGGGTTGCCACTTGACAGAGCTTTGGAGTTCAACATAGACCTTATGCCGAAAGCGCAACCTATTTCGAAGGCACCGTATTGGATGGCTCCTGCAGAGCTTGAGGAGTTGCGAAAACTGTTGGACGAACTATTGCAGAAGGGATTCATACATCCTAGTGTGTCATCTTGGGGTGACCAGTTCTGTTAGTGAAGAAGAAGGATGGATTCCACCGGATGTGTGTGGACTACAGAGGGCTGAATGCAGTGACCGTGAAGAATAAGTATCCGCTGCCCCGAATTGATGATATTTTTGACCAACTAGGAGGTTTGAGAGTTTTCTCAAAATTAGATTTGAGGAGCGGGTACCATCAGTTAAAAGTGAAGAAGGACGATATTCCGAAGACGACATTCAGGACAAAGTATGGACACTATGAGTTCGTAATTATGCCGTTTGGTGTGACCAATGCTCCAACAGTGTTTATGAACTTGATGAATTTGATTTTCTATGACTTCCTGGATAGGTTCGTTGTCATCTTCATTGACGACATTCTTATTTACTCGAAGTCGAAAGAGGAGCACAGCCGTCATTTGAGGATAGTGTTGGAGACACTGAGACGTCATAAGCTGTATGCCAAGTATAGTAAGTGCGAGTTCTGGTTAGACGGAGTCACATTTCTGGGACACGTGGTGTCTGGTGATGGCTTATCAGTAGATTTGGAGAAGTCAGAGCAGTCAGCGAGTGGCAGACCCCACAGTCAGCATCAAATATCAGGAGCTTTCTTGGATTAGCGGGCTACTACTGACGGTTCATTAAGGATTTTTCGAGGATTGCAGAGCTGATAACGAAGCTGACGAGGAAGGATATGGAGTTCTATTGGTCAGAGGATTGTGAGAAGGCCTTCAGTATTTTGAAGGCAAGATTGACCCCAGCACCGATTTTGGCTGTATCGGATCGGAGCGGAGGCTTCGAGATTTATTGTGACGCATCTGGCAAGGGTCTCGGATGCGTCCTGTATCAGCATGGTTCACGTGGTCACGTATGCTTCTTGGCAGTTGAGGAATCATAAAAAGAACTACCCGACACATGATTTAGAGTTAGCAGCAGTGATATTTACGTTGAAGATCTGGAGACACTTCCTGCTGAGTGAGAGTGTGAAAATTTTCACCGATCACAAAAGCTTGAAGTATATATTTACTCAGAAGGAGCTCAACATGCGTCAGAGACAATGGTTGGAGCAGATGACAGATTATGAGATAGATATGCAGTATCACCCAGGGAAGGTGAATGTAATGCCAGATGCCTTGAGCAGACTTCCCGCAGTGATGATGCATACTACCAACTGGAGAGTACAGTAGGAGCTAAGAGGGATAAACATTGAGGTTGTCCTACCAGGAGTGATCGTTTCGTTGATAAATTTACAGATTCAGTCAACGATTATAGATCGTATCAAGGCAACTCAGGCAGGAGATCCGAAGCTGCAGAGGATCAGAAGGCAGGTTGAAGCTGGACTTCAGACGGAGTTTATTATTCATGAGGATGGATCGCTGAGGTACGACAGTAGACTCTGCATACCTACAGGTGACATTAGAGAGGAGCTGTTGAGTGAGGCTCATAGCTCGCCTTATTCCATACATCCTGGAGGCACGAAGATGTACAAGGACCTCCGTCTGAACTATTGGTGGATTGGCATGAAGAGGAGTGTAGCACAGAGTGTTGCCAAGTGTTTGGTATGCCAGCAAGTGAAGGTGGGGCACCATCGGAAGGCTGGATTGATACAACCACTTCCTATTCCAAAGTGGAAGTGGCAACACGTCACGATGGATTTCGTGACAGGCCTACTTCGGAGCCCGAAGCAGAGGGTGATTATTGACCGATTGACCAAGTCTGTGCACTTCATCCCAATCTGAGTGGGACAGTCCACGAAAGTCTTGGCAAGGAAGTATTTAGAGGTAAAGATATTTTTTACTTCTCTAATTATAGTACCTCCTTAAGGTTTAGTCCGTGATGCAGACCATGTGCGTGCAGGAGATTGTGCGCTTACATGGAGTTTCGGTGAGCATCGTATCTGATAGAGACTCGAGGTTTACATCACAGTTATGGAAGAGTTTGCAAGAGAACCTTGGTACGAGTCTAAGTTTCAGCACGGTGTACCACCCACAGACTGATGGCCAGTCAGAGAGGACTATTCAGATTCTGGAGGATAAGCTGAGAGCTTGTATGCTCGATCTGAAGGATGTGGGAAGATCATCTCCATCTAGTGGAATTCTCATACAACAACAGCTAACAGGCGAGCATTGGCATGGCACCGTTTGCTGCCATATATGGAAGGAAATGTCGATCGCCACTGAGTTGGGATGACATCGGAGACCTATAGTTGTTGGGTCTGATGATGATTGTAGAGGCTATAGTGTTGTGAGAGACATCAGGGATAAGCTTCTGATTGCAAAAAATCGTTACAAGCATTGGGCAGTCACTAAGAGGCGACCCTTGGAGTTTCAGCCTGGAGATCATGTCTTCCTGAAGATTTCTCTGAACCGCGGAGTCATTTGTTTCGGGAAGAAGGGAAAGTTGAGTTCGTGGTGTATTGGACCGTTTGATGTGCTGGATCGTGTGGGAGCAGTGACTTATCGTCTTGCTCTGCCACCATCATTGGAGGGAGTTCACGACGTTTTCCAAGTATCTCAGCTACGTCGATACGTCAGTGACCCATCGGACACTGTGGATTTTTCAGAGATAACGGTTCGATCGGACCGGACCTATGGTCAGCAGCCAGTACAGATTTTGACCGTCGACAGAAGCAGATGAGGACCAAAGCAGGCGACCTGGTGAGAGTGACGTGGCATCACGGATCACCTGGAGAGTCCACTTGGGAGCAAAAAGAAGAGATGAGAGAGCGCTACCCGCACTTATTTCCTAGTAGTAGATGATGTAGATTTCGAGGCCGGAATCTTTCCTTAAGGTGGGTAGGATGTCGCGGTCGCATTTCGACCGAGTGTTTTTCAGCGCGTATTTTCTTTTCCATACGCGTATTTATTGTGAACTCCTTTTGAATCCTAAACACATGAAGTTATATATTGTTGTGACCCTTAGAGAGAGTAGTTATCTGTGGAATTTTTTATGAACGTCATTTCACGGGTCATTCTTCCACAAATCAGCTATGAATGAAGAGGTGTCTTAGCCTTTAGACTTCGACGTTTGATTATTTATTTTTATTATCGTTTTCCATAAACCTAGCATGTGACCGGACACCGTATTCTCGATCACCTTGTAGCCACGATCGTCCCGTTATTTTTCTTGTATTTTTCGGACATCGTTAGACTGACCCGTCACCTTTAATATGACATGTATAATTTTCCCTAAATTAATTCAAAATCCAAATCCTAACTCTAAATCAAATCAAATCCCTAATGATCTTTCGTATCCTACCATATATACCTAGGCTATTTGCAACACTAAGTCTACCCTCCCTCTCTCTCCCTCTCTCTCCCACCTATCCCTTAAATCCACTCCTTTTCTCCCCCTTTTAACAAAACTAATCCCATTTCTAGCTACCCACGTATCAACCCTAGGGTTTATTTTAGAACCCAACCACCAGCCCTCCCACAAGTCCGGCCACCTCGACCCCCATGCACGTCCATCTTCTCCACGCAAGCACAGGCCAGCCCGAGCCTCCGTTCGACTGCCATCTCCTTCCCAAGCTTCTTCCCCAGGTTAAACCCTAGAGAGTCCCTCTTCTTCAACCTTCACGCAACACCTTCCCCCTTGAAATTACCGGCCACCCCTCTCCCTTGCTCACCTCTGCACACGCGAACGACAGCACAGCCGTTGGCCTTTCCCCTGTTGTCTATGCACATGCAGTCTAGCCTCCTCCTCGCAAGCCCACTGCGCCGGCCCCTCTTCCCTCGACTGCAGCTACCGGCCACCCCATCCAACATCCGGCCACCTGTCCTCCTCCCATCAATGAATCAATAGGCCAGCCTCCCTTCACCCCTCGATTGTCGGCCCCCTCTTCCTTTGACAGCCCTATCGCCAGCCCTCTCTCCCCTTAAGAACCTCACTGCCGGCCCTCCACCCTACCGGCCTCCACTCACGGCAGCCTGCTTACGCCCTAGGAGCCCACGCAGCAGATCTCACGACCTCCCGATGTCGCTGCACCCCCCTCACTTCTTTCCCAGGCCGATCATCCTCTCCACATTACTGTCGTTACCTTTGCTGTAAGCCGCTTCGTTGCACTACTCGCAACCGAGGCGACTTTCCTTACTGCGCTAACCGCAGTCGAGGAATCAGAGATGACCAGATTCAGCACTGTTTTCACATCCGACGTCAGACTTGTGCGCGTTCGTCATACTAGGTTGGTCCTCTCGCTCGTAGCAATCCAAACAATACGTCATAAACCCTAAATAAAAGTCGACAACTTAAATAACAAAATTTATTTTATGCTCCTTTACAACGTTGTGAAACCGTAGATCGACGATCGGACTTTTTAACTATGCATATAGGGTAGAATCGTCGAATAGGCTGAACATTCAAAAATGGATTTGAAACTGATATGATAGCCACGGTCAACTTAGAGACAAGTTAATAGGATTCCTAAACTAGTCCTGACACCGCCCGTTGACTTGTGACAATAGACCGTGACCGACATGCTATCCGCCACGAGACACTTTCGACGGAAGTTCTTCTTGCCACCACATGCAAGTGTACCCACTTGCGTAGTGTACGACCACGTTTCTCTTTAAATTGTAAAATATGAACAAGAGAACCGGACGTGAAATGATAGCGTCGGGGACCCCCTCACGATAGCCTAGACTTGACAACGAAGTCAAGGTATAAATTGCTATAACTATCATGCTAGGAACTATCTGTGTGCGTGCGTGTGGACCCCCTAGACTGAAAAGAACATACTATACTCATGTCATGCCATGTAACATCTTTCACGAAATGTTTTACACAGCCTGCGAGCAATAGGGCACTCTCCAAAACAGAGAGAGTGAACCCATGTACGGATACACAGCCTGCGGGTAATAGGGCATTCTCCAAGACAGAGAGAGTGCTCCTTGTACAGATACACAGCCTGCGAGCAATGAGACACCCACCTAGCAGTGTGGGTGATCCTTGGTACAGAACACCCTACTGGAAGCTTGACACTCACCTAGCAGAGTGAGTGGCCCTTGTAACTTGTGGAGATTAGAGGCACCCTATCAAGTCCCGCTTTCAAAACAGGTGCGAGGACAAGACGAATTTTTGCCTGGGCCGGAGCTGTGAGGCTCGTGCCCAATAAGCGTATGTAGGGATACCAAATAATTACATGCTCTTGCATATAAAAGTTGATAACAATAAGATAATAGTACTCGAAGGGAAACTGCATTCATTGATAAAAGAGACAATATCCAGCAATATACCAAGTCTAATAAAAGAAGCCCAAGCATGGCTACAACTGTGAAAAGGGAAACTAATGGTGCGACGCACCCAACCTAGACAAGAAGTAAAATGGTGCTACACATCCAAACTAGAAAGCAGTAACATTCGTAAGACAACAACGGTAAGGGACCACTAGGTCTGCTCCTCGTCTGGAACGTACTCCTAGTCAATGTCCTCTGGCTTCAAGTCCTCAAGTAAAACCGGCTCGTCAGTGTACTCCATATCAGTACCTAACGTACAATACCCAAGGGAAAAGGAGCTGTACGTCAGGTAAAGTCTACAAGGGAAAGGTAAGAAGACTCTATTACAAGTGTAAAGGAATTTAAAGACGACATTTTAATGTTGATTACATGAGAGATGCAACAACATGACATTTCTACATATATGCAAGGAAGTAAAAACTGTGCAGAAAGTAAAAGTGGCAGGCAAAAGTTGTAGCGTAAGCTACCAGCTACAAGAAATGACAAGACTAGACAAGACTGTGTGACACCAAGCGACTCGACACCAAGACTATGTGACACCAAGCGACTTGACACCAAGAGGGTTAACGCCTTCAACTTAGAAAGTGTCCAAACTCTCTAACCTGGTGGTCGCTGAACCCAACCCCACCCCAAGTGATCAAGACAAGACTGGACGAGGACCACTCACTCTGCTAGGTGAGTGCCTCTAATCCCCACAGGTTGCAGGGGCCATTCACTTTGCTAGGTGAGTGCTGAGCTTCCCGTATGGTGTCTGTACCAAGGATCACCCACTCTGCTAGGTGGGTGTCTTAATCGCCACGGGTTTCCAAGGGTCACTCACTCACCCGATGAGTGCCGGGTTTCCCGACAGGTTGTATCTGACAAGGGGTCACATTTCGTGAATGAGGTTACATGGCATGACATGAGTATAATAAGTTCTTTCATTCTAGGAAGTCCACACACACACACATACACAGAGATAATTCCTAGCACGACCGTTGTAGAAATTTATACCTAGACTTCCTTGTCAAGTCTAGGTTATCGGATGCTATTATTTCACGTCTCGTTATCTTATTCAATAATTTACAATTTTAAGAAGGAAGTGGCATGGACATGGCCGTAACTACGCAAGTGTGTACATTTGCCTGCGGTGGCGAGAAGAACGTCTGTCGGAAGCGCCTCGTCGGGGAAAGCATGTCGGTCAAAGTCCACTGTCACAAGTCAACGGATGGTGTCAGGACCGGTTTAGCAATCCTATTAAATTGTCTTTAAGTTGACCGTGGCTAACCTATCAGTTTCAAGTCAAGTTTTGAATGTTCAGCCTATTCGACGATTCTACCCTATATGCACAGTTAAAAAGTCTGATAGTTGATTCTAGATTAGCACAACATTTTAAAGGAGCGAAAACTAGATTTAGTTATATAATTTGTCGATTTTTAATTAGGGTTCGATGATGTATTGTTTGGGTTGCTACGAGTAGAGGGACCAACCTGGAACGACGCTCGAGCAAGATCTGACGTCGGGTCTAGAATGTGTTGGATATTGGACTCTCCGGATTTGGTTTTGGATGATGAACAAACATAAATATAATGTGAACTAACACTTTGTGAGCGCAGTTATGGAGATCATCGCCAAATTCACTTGAATATCAATTACGACGTCTCAAGACTTCTCAAAGCACGTGATCATATGCCTAAAGCTTCGTTGAAGCTTATGGACAAATTTAGAAGTCATGAAGATTCGATTGAAGCTATTGAAGATGGTATCGTCAAGTTTTATTTATAGTCTTTAAGCTTCTGTCGTAGAATGTTAAGCCTTGAGTAGGTCTTACGGTTTAAATCTTCATAACGCTCATATCTTAGCTCTAGGATCTTAGTAGAAGTCCATACAATCCTTCCCGAAGCTTCGCGCTTCGATTCGCGACTTCTTGTGCATGTTAGTTGGTTCAAGAAGAAGAACTGACCGACTAGATGGTGATCTAGTCGGTCGGTAAAGCTTCTTGGACCGACTAGTTCTTCTCAGTCTTTTTCAAGCTCTTTACTGTTTACTGTTAGTCGGTCTAAGTTGACTCACCGACCGACTAGTTTGTGAACTAGTCGGTCAGTGATGCTTCTGTGACCGACTAGTTGAGCTTTCCCTGTACATGCACATTTGAGCCTGAGCTACTGTTTATCATTAGTCGGTCTGTGTTCATTGATCGACCGACTAGTTGATGAACTAGTCGGTCAACTTTCCTTCTTGGACCGACTAGTTTACTTTTACTGTACATGCCAATTTTTCACCTAACTTACTGTTTATCGTTAGTCGGTCTATGCTCATTTGGCGACCGACTAGTTGGTGAATTAGTCGATCAACATTTGTTTTTGGACCGACTAAGTCTATTTCTGCTCAGACTTTAGTTTTATCTGTTAGTCGGTCTACGTTGAGTAACCGACCGACTAGTTGTGAAACTAGTCGGTCAGCTACTCTTCTTAGACCGACTAGTTCTTTTAGTCTATGCTTTGATCTTTTCTCTGTTCACTCATTAGTCGGTATACGTTAATTGACCGATCGACTAGTTGATGAACTAGTCGGTCGGTGGTTGTTCTTTGACCGACTAGTTGGGTTCAGAAAAGAGCCGTTGGAGCATTTAATGACTCGAATTTCTTTCTCTCTCTCCTCTAACCTATATATACTTGATGGGCTGCATTCATTGCTGTCAAGGCTGATATTATTGCAAGTTTAGAGATCAAGAGAAATCATTCCAAGCTCATTCAAAGCTCATTCTTTCCATTCAATAATCTCTCCTCACTCTTACTTCCAAAGAGAGATTCATTGAGTGTGAAGCCTTCCAAGCCAAGTGCTTGATTCTAGGTCACCAACATCCCCATAGCTCTCCATCGCCGATCTACATCTTGGAGCTAGGGTTTGGTGCCACTTCTTCTTCCTCAAAATCATCCTTGCCCTAATTCGTAAGCATTACTCAAGGCATAGGTATTTTGTCGGTAAGAAGTTTTCTTATTTCATTTCAATTTCATATTGTAAGTTTCACTCTCGGTTGTGAGAGTGTGGTTGTGATCCCGGGTTGTGGTAGTCACAAATTACATTTTGTATGATTTGACGTGTGGAGGTTTTTCACAAGTATTTCATAGTGGAAATCTTGAGTTAGGGTTTCTAACTCAAGTATCCGGAGGGGATCCGGGTGGTTGGGACGTAGGATCATCGGGAACAAGTCGGGGAGACTTGGGTGGATCCGAACCCAGTAATATCTCTTGTTAGCATTGTTAATTTTGTTGTTTTCTTCAATTTAAGCTTCCGCAAATTGATTTGGTAGTTGTTTGCACTATAATTAGGAATTATACTCCTCGTTATTTTTAAAGTACTATTCACCCCCCCTCTAGTACTTATGCAGTAGCTTGTAGGGCATTACATTTG
>JAULAV010002002.1:0-25000 GCA_030789695.1 Scilla litardierei | reverse complement strand
GGGGTTACAAGTGGCGACCCTTTCAAGGTCACAAAACCAATTGTCGCCATAACCTGAGGTGAACCCGAGGGGAGCAACCCAAACGTCGGCACTCGTGCACGAGCACGCAAATGTGTCCGCTATCATTCTGAGAAGCGGGACACAAATCCCTACTAGAGTGCCCCCTAACAGACCGGAAGCACCGTTGGTCGTCGAGCGACCGATCGAAAAATCAAACGACGCCGGTGCTTCGTCATCAAATCCTACGACTCCGGAGGGAGTCTCTGAAGAAGAGAAGAAGAAGAACGAGGAAGGGAGCCTGAAAGTGTTAAAACCCGTTGTGCCTTTTCCACAACGATTAGCTCAGGCCAAAATCGATGAGAAACATGGCAAGTTCTTCGCCATGGTCAAGGATCTGAGCTTGCAAATCCCCTTCTGGAAGCAATCGAAACAATCCCCTCCTATGCGAAATTCCTGAAGGATTTGGTGACGAGAGGGTCTAGAAAGGAGAAAGTAGTGTTGACGGTGGAGTGTAGCGCTCTCATCCAGAGGGCAAATCCGCCGAAACTTAAAGACCCGGGGAGCTTCTCAATCCCTTGCACGATCGGGGCAGTAACGATTCATCGTGCACTCGTTGATCTCGGAGCGAGTGTCAGTTTGATGCCCTTATCGATGTATAAGAGGATAGGAATGGGTGATTTGGAGCCCACCGGTATGACCCTACAACTTGCTGATCGGTCGGTCAAATATCCGGTGGGGATTGTGGATGACCTCCCCGTCAATGTAAAAGGGGTGCATGTGCCAGTGGACTTCGTTGTCATGGACATGCCTGAAGACACACCCCCCCATCATCCTGGTACGGCCTTTCATGGCCACTGCCGGCGTTTTGATTGATGTGAAGAATGGAAAACTTTCGCTAAACGTCAGCGGAGAAAAGGTTGAATTTGATCTGGGGTTGTCCATGAAGTACCCCGATCCCCCAGATGACCCTCGGTGTAATTTGCTGGAGGTGGAAGAAGATAAAGCTGCTGAAGAGAGCTCCTGGGAGATTCTCTTAAGAAATCCCCCCGATAACTTGGGGGACTCAGAAGACCAAGACGGCCCCAAGAACAATGATGCTGTTGGGAAAGCGAATGCAGCACGTATGACCCCTCCCGGGTTTCCCAAGGCTCCTCCTGCGAGGAAAACGGGGAAAGAACCCATGGACCTCACCAAAGACGAGGTCCGGATCCTTAAGAAGATGGCGGTAAACGCCAATACGAAAGAGAAGCCCCCGGATCCCAAAAACAAGGAGAGGGTAGTCGAGCAAATCTTTCTCCAGCCGCTGACTACTCCAAAGGCCGTAAGCTCCGATGAAGAAGAGATGCCGAACTTCGGTCATCACCCGTATCAACCACCGTGAACATCACTTGCGGGCGTCAAGCCAACAACGTTAAACAAGTGCGCTTCATGGGAAGTAACCCATGCTCTAAACTTTTGCCCCACTTTTTAGTGTTATTTTTGACTTTATTTTATCTATTTTTATAAATAAAATCAGCCGCAAGAACATCCGTTCAGGGACTTAGACAATCTATTGGTTTTTGCAGGAAACAAGGCCCCAACCGATCGGTTGATAACTCAACCGATCGGTTGGGATGTAACAAGCCGCATCTGTCCCCAAATGAACCGATCGGGTGAAGAATGGAGAGACCGTGTGACAGACCGGGTGATCTGGGGAGAATTCTCGGGAAATTTTTGGGAAATATCAACCGATCGGTTGAGTTGGAGCGCGATCGGTTGAAGAGACCAGGTGAGAAACCCCCAGTTCTCGGGAAAATGAGTGGAGCGGCCAACCGATCGGTTGACAAGTCAAACGACCGGTTCGCCTGTAGCACTTCTTCGGCAAGAATTTTCGACCTAACAGTCACCCGATCGGGTGACAAGTCACCCGATCAGTTAGACTTAAACCATATAAATACCCCACCCTCACCCGTTCGCATTCCACCTCGCCCGATCGCTCGAACCGTCGTCGTTTCGCCTACTTCTCCTCCCCAACGGCCCGATTTATCCTCCCCACATCCTCCACTCCTCCAATACTCCCTCTCTCCACCTCCTCCACCAATCTCTCTATCATTTTCACTCTCTCTCCCCTTCATTTCGAATTTCTGACCTAATTCCCCCCAAACAACGCCTATTTCGAAAGTTCTTGCTGAAAGAGGTCACCGCGGCTCCACGCTTCTCTCATTGCACGGCGTGGGGTAATCTACGAGCAAGCTTCACCATTTTGATTGGGTACACTCGCTCCTACGCTCGTATTTCTATTTTTTCCCTATATATTTTGCTTGCTCAGTTTGCTTGTGTTAGTGTGCATTCATTGCTTTTTGCACTCATTCACACACACACTCACGCATGGCTAAGGATAAAGACAAGGGGAAGGAGATTTTGCGGGAGGAGGAACCATCTCGAAAGATACGAAAACAAACACGTCCCCCTCCCCACACACGAGCACTGACACTAGGCCCTACCGCGCCTGTTATCCCCCCTGTGGACCCAATGTTGGGCCCGCATGGGTATATCTTTAGGGACCAGGAACACAAGGATTTTTATCGTAGGCTCGATGCTCGGGGGCATCTATCAACTAAGTTCCCGCATACACAGTCACTAGTCGATCTCTGTGTCTTCACCGAGGTCGAATCTCTTTTCGCTAACTTAGGTTGGTTGGCTTTTCTTAATGCCTCTGCCTTATCCTACCCGTCACTCACCCTTGAATTTCTCTCTACACTTGTTTGGGAGTCCGGGTCGATCATAAAATTCCGGGTGCGTAACAAGAGTGTCACCACCAATCTGAATACCATTAACGATATATTTGGTTTCCCCAATCTTGGGGATGACTCCATCCGACACTACGGGTACACGCCCGAGTTTGACGTCGATCAATTCTGGTTCCGCCTCACACTGCTCCCTAGCTATCCCCGAGGTGGGGCCAAGGCCTCCTCCATCATCCACCCCGTATTTCGTTTGGCCCATAGGATCATATCATCTGTATTTTTTCCCAGGGACGAGTCCGGCACTGTGACTATCCCTGATCTTTTTATCCTCTGGGCCATGACTTTCCCTTTTGTTCGGGACGATGATGGGATTAGCTTTAGGGCCCCTACCGTCCCCATCCATGGCGGCGATTGGCTTGTTTACAAGCTTCTCGAGATCAACCGGGCCGGTACGGGGAAGTTTTGTTGTGGGGGCATCATTACTATCATTTGTTCTTACCCCCAATTTAATATTCCCATCCCCGATAATCTTCCCACTGCCGCAGGACCCTCAAAGCTAGATATTGATGTCCTCCGGCACATTCACATGATTAAACCCCACTCCGATGGCCGCTTCATCTTCAATTATGGCCACCCCCCAGCCTCTTACACCATTCTCCCCAACCCCGCTCGCATGACCGTAGCTCTAGTGGGAGATTGGACCTTCCCACCCGATCCGAACTTCCTAGCAGGGTTGCACCTTCCTTTCCTTCCCACGAATGCACGCAGACCACCGTCCCCTACCACCCACTTAGGCGAGCAGGATATCCCTGTGTCTCGGGGAGATATGGGGGCTGGCCCGAGTCGTCCTGTTTCTGTTCCGGGCCACATCACTTCTCAGAACCTCTTAGCGGCCATTTCTGGCCTTGTCTCCTGTGCCGGCATGACCACCGCCTCCGGCACCACTTCCACCTTACCTGTCGGCACCACTTCTGCCTCACGTCAGTCCACATCCATTGGTCGTCGCCAGGTCTCTGCCCGTCTTGGTCTTGAAAGGGAGGTCGCTGCCCTCCGTGATCTCGCCATGTCCTCTGCCTCCTCGGACCCATCACCGTCCTCCTTTCTCACTCACCCACGTTTCCTCGCACTTGAGAGGAATGTGGCCACCATTCTTCGCCTTCTCACTCACATCCACGGTCCACCTCCACCTTCACAACCTCGACGATCTTCTCCTCCACCCTCCCACACATCCCCACATCCATCACCTCCCTCACCACATTCTTCTCCTCCCTCATCTATTCCCATCCCGGTATCCACTTCCCCCCTCCCGACCACTTCCATCGCACCCACGCTACCTCCTCCCTCCTCCTCCATCACTTCATATGTGCGTCGGAGGAAATTGCCGGTGCGCTCCAAATCTCTCCCACCACCACCCACTACCGTCACCATAACATCTTCTCCCCCCATTTCTATTCCTTTCACCACCGCCTTGATCGCCGTCCTACCACCACCACCCACCTCCACCGACACTCCTCCCATCGTTCACACCACCGCTGCACATATTCCTCCACCTCGTTCCCCACTTCTCCGCATACCCCCAGCCTCCCCCGACCACCCAGCCACACCCTCTTTCGAGGAGGGCGAGGATTCACCTTCTCCTGATTTTTGTTTTCACCTTGTTTGTTTTTGACCCCCCCTTGCATATTTCTGCATTTCACGATCACATTTTATTCGCTAGCACTGTCATGTCTAGCTTGGGGGACGTCTATTTTGGTGTGTTGTCGTGTTTTGTTTTTTTCTCATTTTTGTGTGTGTGCTTGTCTTTCCCCTTTTGAGTGCCGTGTCGTGTGGTTTGATTTTGATTTTTCTTTATTTTCAGTTTCATCTCTGTGTTTTCCTCGTTCTCATTTCTTTTTGTGTCGGTGCGTATTCCCTTCATCTTCATTGCCCTTCCGTACTCACTCATATTGCATTGAGGGCAATGCAAGCTTCAGCTTGGGGGAGTCGCACTGTGTGCGCCATTTGAGTCTTTCTTTTTCGTTTTTGTGTCGTTTTCATCGTTTTTTTTTATTTTTTTTCTTTTTTCTCTTCTCTTCTTTTTATCTCTTTCTCCTAGAGATGAACCCTATGATGAATCGCCACAAAATCACACACACCTAGCATGGCATCGATAATCACATTCACTAACCCTAGGATTTCGAGTTCTCTCGCATTTCACGCATCGTGGGTCCTCTTAGTTTTTGTGAGTCGTGCGTCGTGCCTAGCTGTTTGGTGTGCTTCTACTTTGTGATTTTACTTTATATACCTGTCCAGGAATGACCCCTAGATTATCATGCTTCGATTTGAATATGCGGTATTTATTTTCCCTGTCTGCTTCTGCATGCTATTTATATATATCGTGTAATTCATTTCGCATGTGTCGGGATTCCACAATTAAGGACTAGGATAACCCATTTAGCCTATGCTCTATTTAGCGAGAATAGTTTCCTTTGCCTAAGTGTTTAGATTCCGACTTCTTTTTTTGTTTTACTTGGTGCAAATCCCCTCGTCGTGTACCGTTCTCCCACTTGGGAGAGTACACATGTGAATATTTTTGTATAGCCAAGAAGAAAAGAAAAGAAAAACCCAAAAAGAAAAGAAAAGAAAAATTTTGTATAGCCAAGAAGTCAAAAAAAATACAAATGCCCAAAACCCAAAAAAAATTCCCGTGTGAATATTTTTTCCTACCTACCGAGAATAAAGGGAAGGCGAGAATTTGCACTGAGTGTTCTACTCCACATCATCTCAACCCCCATCGTTTTCGAAAACACTTGGCTTAGGAACTTTTTAGCTAGTATCTAGGATATAGTGGTGTGATTTCCTTAACCATAGTTGTGGAGTCCCCGATGCATGATACACTTCTATTCTTATACTCTTCTCATGCATGCTTGAACTAATATTCACCGCAATTTCAAATTCGAATCGGTATTTGGATCGTTTCCTAGGTCTGTGTATATCGAGCTTTATTGCACTTCGTAGTTAGCGACACCGACTGCTAGCGCACGACCACACTCACTCGCGCTTCACCGCGTGGGCCCACGACACTTGTCTGGACTCGTATTCCTTGGCTTAGTGATGTGATTTTTGTGTTTGCTTGCTTAGTGTGTTGTGTTTGATTTTGCTGGCTCTGACGGGCGATTTAGGATTTTTGTTTTCTCTTTTTCTTTCTTCCTCTCTATTTTCTCCCTCTGAGCTCTTACTCTCACTCGTCTTCCTCGAGGACGAGGAAGAGTTCAGCTTGGGGGATTTTGACGTGCGTATATATTTCATATATTCACGCACTTTTTCTTTCGTGTTTCTCCGTATTTTCCGCCGTCTTTTATTCGTTTTCTCGTGTTTTCTCGTTTTCTTTCACTTTTCTTTGTTTCTCCATGTTTGTAGGAGATTGCCCGCATTTGGGACGCAAAACGATGATATCATGTGTCCCCGGAGCAACGGGAGGAGTCACGCGCGATCCAGGTGGTCAAACGACGAAGATTACATCTTTCAGCCCCTCACCCGGTCGGTTGGTCATCTCCAACCGATCGGGTGATGCACGCGTGCACCACCCGGTCTCAGCTGGAGCTCAAGTGGATGTCACCCGACCGGTTCACAGGCTGGTTCAACGGGGCCGATTCTCTGTCTTTTCAAGCCAAATTCCAACCGATCGGGTGACTCTCACCCGATCGGTTCATCTGTAGCTGATGCTGAGGAGCCGAGACACGGGCACCCAACCGACCCCTTCACTCAATGGCGCCAAGATCCAACCGGTCACCCCAAGAACTCAACCGACCGGTTCATATGACCGGGTGAAACTCCGCCGTTTTCTGTTTGTAACGGATCACCCGATTGGTTGACTTGTCAACCGATCGGGTGATACGAGATCCTATAAATTGGACCCCTAGAGTTCCAGAAACGGGAACCGGTAATTTTTTTCTGTTTTCTCCTATTTGTGACGGCTGTAATTACTTTTCTATTGTAAGTTTTCGGATCTTTCTTAAACTTTAGTATTATCTTAATTGCTCTACTACCTTCGCATTCCTATCGTCTGATTATGATTTTAACGGTTCATTTTCATTTAGATCGCTTTTAATGAATATTTGTGAGTAGTTCCCAAATCTGGGATTTTGGCGGAAACCCCTTCGGGGGCTCTTCCCGATGCATCCATAGGGTTAGGAAATCGATAGGGATTAGGAATCTAACGATTACGCGGGGTGTTTTATTGTCATCGGCGGGAAAAAGACCGCCTTTGACCGTTGGGCCAAGGGGGAATAAACTTGGCGGTTGACTCCCTAGCCATAGCTCACGCCCTTAGCGTAGACGCCGAATCCTAGCGCGCAGGAGCGGCAGGATGAGACGTTGGAAGTTATCGTTGCGAGCTTAGTGCTCCTAGAATCGATCTGTGTTAATGGACACGGGAGTGCCCACTGATCGAACCCGGGAAGTCCGGTGTATCATCCTGGGTACCGACCGGAATATCGGGCCCATGGGATGCCGGTACCACTTTCAGAGGCAACGTCTCACCATTAGACCCTAATTCCGATCGCCATCCTACCCGTAGGCCGTATCGGCGAGAGTCGCTCGTTGGGGTGGAAACCAAGGTCCAGGGTTTATTTTCTTATTGTTCATACCTTGCATTCCTTTACCGTGACAACCCATCAACCGATCCGGGCTAGCTCGCCCATGGGGTGATTTCGGTCCTCCTTGACACAAGCACATCCTAGCCTCCCTGTGTTCGACCCCCAAGCCACACTACAACACCGTGCGCTTGCGATTACAAATATCTAAACCCTCACGCGGTTCCCCCGGCCATTTGCGGCTCGCAAACCGGGGGCACGTCACCCTCATAGATAAGGCAGTGATGTCCAAATGGTGTGATAGTTTCAAAAACCTTAATCCCACTAATAATTCTTCCGATCAGAATATTACTAATTCAATGTGTTGTTGTCATTGCAGGAAACATAGACACTATATGAAAAACTGCCCAGTAATGAAAATGAAGTCTTTAGAGAAGAATGATAATCCATGTGCAGTCACAAGGGATGATGATGATAATCTTGATGAGGAGCAGGCGCAGATTGTTAAAGGATTCAAAAAATACATCAAGACTCCTCGGGGAAAAGTAGACATGCTAAAAAGGTTCAATCGCTCTAATAAGTTCAATCCTGTAAATATTTCATCTGAACAAAATACTACTAAGAGGATGCTGTGTTTTAAATGCAGGAAGCATGGACATTTCATGAAGAAATGCCCACAAGGAAAGAATAATTCTGCAGAGAAGTAAGCAACATCTTTGGCAGTGATGTGGGATGACGATAATGAGGATGAGACTCATGAGAAGGCTGCCCACTCCTCCTTATGCCTAATGGGAGATCTTGATATGGTTAAATCCTTCTCTAAGAATGAAATTATCAATATGTGGAAAAACATGCACAATGAATTGATGATTAGAATCTGATGTGGTTGTCACTAGATGTTGAAAAATTAAAAGCTAAAAATGATGCGTTTAGAGCTACCATTGCAAAAATAAAAAACGAAAAATATAGTGTGCATAAGAAGATTGAATGTAAGACATGTCCCACACTTGTGACTGAAAATGAAACTTGTAAAGAAACATTGATGAAGTTAGAAGCTGAAAAGGAAGAGCTAAAAGAAAAGATGGCTATAGAAGAAAATGAGAATAAAGAGCTTGAAGAAAAATTGATCAAGAGTGAGATTGAAAATAGAAATCTTCAAGGAAAATCTTTTGAGATAGAAAAGAAAGTTGATAATTTGAAAAAGAATGAAGGGGAGAATAAAAAGGCCTTCATTAGTAAATGCACCTTGCTTGTGAACAAATACCTTTATCTCAAATCCAAAGTCACAAATCTAGAATTGACCATAAAGAATTCGTTGATTGAAAACAATCATTGGATATTATTCTTGGTAATCAACTATACGACAATAATAGGCGTGGTCTTGGATATGGTTTGAAAAATGTTGAAAAGCCAAAAAATAAGAAAGTTCACAATGATCCTATGAAAGCTAGAAACACTAATGCAAAGTCATTTACTTATGGATGTGTTGGTCACACGTGTAATAAATGTCCATACATGAACAAGAATATTAAGTTCAAACAAGTATGGGTTCCTAAAGATACTGTGAATAACTGTTTAAATAGGAGCACGAAAATAAAGTATAAACAAGTATGGCTTCCTAAAGATTTTGTGACTAACAATGGTGGACCTTGTTGGATTCCAAGGTCACATATAACATCTTCTGTGTAGATAAGATGGAGGGGCGAGGAACTATGGATTGGACGTCACATTTCATTAAAGTTCCTTAGCCAAACGACAGCGCGAAGGTATGATTTCTTGTTTGAGCTCACTGCATACCTTCATAGGATTTTTGGTGTGTTTACATCTTCTTAGTGTGATTGTTTTTGTAGTGTGTGATGTTTTTATGAAGTGTTTATTTTTGTGTGGTTTTCATTTTTTTGTGTGATAAAATTTTTGAAAACTATAAAAATTTGCAAAAAAAACCAAAAGAAAATGCAAAAAGTGCAAAATCTATAAAGATTGAGCTTATTGTATACCTCTCTTTCAATTATCAAAATTGCACTTATGAACGATATTCATATCCATGTAGAAATCTTAAATTATTGTCATGCTTTAATTGCATATTAGACTTAATAAATGAGCATGACATGTTCATTAAAATGAATAACTTGATTTCTACACCTTCGCCCTATACTTTCACGAGATTAATTGTTATTGCATATATGGAATTGTTTTCATGAAATTCGGGAAAGGGTTTGTCGGTGGATGAATTAAAAAATATTGAAAAACATATTATTCTACGGGGTATGAAGTATCTTCCCATGGATAAAAATTAGAGATCCTGAAAAGAAAAGAAAACAATGTGTTATTTAAAAAATACATATTAATGAAATAGAAGAGAAAATAAAGAGTTCCGTATGAAAAATGGATATGGTCCATGGCAATGAGACAACCCACGGGTATCCAACTTATGCTTTAAGATTAATCTTTAGCGTTGGTGTTATACCCGTCAAGAAATGCCACCCCACATCTAAGAGTCCTTATAGGATATGTTGAGGGTGTTGGTAACTTGAACTCATTATTAATGAGGTGGGAAAAACAATCCTAATGGAATTGATGTTACTTGGAAAATTTGATTTGTATTGGTTGATTTTCATGAAACATCTCCCCATATGTTTTAACTCTTAATCGTCATACGAGCATGAAGGTGTATTAATCATTGTTATGAGATTAATTGAATATCAAGTGGTTGTGTTTAAATTGTCTTAATGTGATCATATGTCTTGACTAATAATACTTTATTTTTATACTGCATATGACATGAAACTCTACAGTGCTCTTTTGATGATAACCAAAGGGGGATAATAATGTATAGATTTGATCATTGTATAAGCATATTGATAAGGAGCAATTTAGTAAGGGGAAAATGTTAATAGGGGAGCATCTGGCATATGATTTATATCATGTTGACATTCATCACCACACTTCACAAACACATATCACGATGACATCTTATAGAGCTTATTGATCAAATCTTATTTGCAGTTTGTCATCATCAATAGGGGAGATTGTTGGATACAACGCGTCGTTGGATACAACGATTGTTAATTTCGTGTTTGATGATAACAAACCTTTGTAAATATTTTTGATGTGTTTGTTAAGTATTTTCAGGTGGAAATAAATATGGAGCAATCAATGGCAACGATGTGATTATTAATCAATGGCAATCTAGGAAATTGGGAGTAATGGCAATGACGTAAATTCAAGCAAAAGATGGAGAAATGTCAATCTCGTAAATTGCAAGAATTGGACTTGGTCAACATGATGTGGAGTGATAAGAAATTAAATTCAATAAGAGATCAAAATCAAGTCCAAATCAATTTGGATTAAGAGGATTTGACTTGGTCAAATTTGATTGAATTTGGATAAAAATTAGATCTCATTTGGGAACAAAAGGAGTTCTATTTTGAATAGGATATTGACCAAGTTCATTGGACCAAAGAGATGAGATGAGAGTAAATTAATTTGGAGATATCAAATCAATTTCAAGGAGTTTTGATTCAATCCAATTACTTGGGTCCAAGCACTATAAATGCAATCCCTATTTCTACAAGGAAAACTCCCCAATGAGATAGAACAAGCAAACAAGGCCGAACCTAGACTTATTTTCCTTCATCTTGGCCGAATTCTTCTCCTCAAGCTTCAAAGAGATAATCAATTTCGCAGGAAGAAGGTGCTCGACGGACGACGCTTAAAAGTGCATAACTCTCTCCACAAAGCTCGGATCGGCGAACCGTTTGCACTGGAACGATCACAACTCAACTCTCTACATTATGGTATCTTTCTTATCTTAATCTGGGTATTAAATCAGTGATTTTTATTTTAGCGTGAGTTATATTCTGAATAGGGTCATAGCTCTCCTCATCTTCAAAGAAGAAAAAGCTCCAAGTGCGTCTCCTTGTCGCATGACTACTCCATCAAGCATCAAAAGCCAAGGGTACAAGACACTCATCTTCAATCAACCAAGCAAGGGGATCTATAAAGCACAAGGGAAAAGTTCTACATCAAATTCAAAGCTCTATGACGCACTTCAAACATCTTAGAATTCCTCTCTACAAACATAATCAAATCTGTCTTTTTATTATTTTTATGTCGAAGAGGACGAGCCCAATATTCCAACGAGTATTTATTCGGATTTTTCTGAACTCGGGGCGATTTACTGCATTTTCTGGAAGACGTGTTAACTGATTACTTTACGCACGGACAGCTGCCAATTCTACAGAACAAAGAATTGATTTACGCACAGACCAGATTCGGGCAGATTTGCGCAGCGAACTTCGAAGGGCTATATCTAGACATCTAGACATCGGATTGAGACACCGTTTGCGCCAGTGCGAAGCTAACGACGAGCTTATCGACAGGGATTTTCAATCTTCAAAACTGAGCATCCTAAATTCTTCGTCATATTATTAGTTGTGATTGAGTTGATATATCTTTGAATAACACTTTTCATTTTTGGATATTTTAGGCTCTTGACTGGTTGGGGCTAGTCAAGGGAAAGTTTTCATTAGGATAGTATTATTCGACGCTTTGGGGAGTAAGATACAAGACCTGGAGAGCTGGGTGTTGGGGCACGAAGTTCTTTATGGTTTGTATCTTGACAGTATTATTCTAGTGATTACTTTGGAGCTGGTGTAGGTCGGGGTTGACCGTACCAGGATAAATATCGTGTGCACTCTGTGTCTCCTGCTGCTTTTTTATTTCTGCACCATATTTGCTCTATGATTGTTTGAATGAGTTGTTTTTAAATTCGCGAAAATATTTTTTAAGCCTATTCACCCCCCGGCTTAAATCACGATCTAATACCTACTACTCGTGGTCTCTGCGTGTGGGATTTCGAGCCCCACCTGTTGTAGGGTCAGGCTATATTGTCTCACATAGAGTGAGAACTTCATTAAGTAATATGTAAAAATTAGGGAGACAATACATCAGATGTATAGGAATTAATTGTGTCGTAAATAGTTTGTGATATAAGCTTTATAATATTATTGATGTTTATTATTGCATATAATGCAAAAGGGAGTAAAATATATCGTAAACGTTTACAAATATATATTTTTCAATAAACGCATGAAATAAGCTCTATCCAGGGGTCTGTAACTTTCCCAGACCTATTTGTTTTGTTCTAGGCCTAGTTGAGCCGAAGGAAGAACAAAAGAAAGCCAAAAGGGGGAAACGCAGCCGAGCCCAGTGTGTGGGCGTTGAGTGCCCCAACCCAGGCAGGTTGGTCCCACCGGCCTGGGTGGGCTGGCTGGCGCCCGGGCCCCCAAAGTACAGTGGGCCCCAATGTATGTAAAATCCTAGAGGTTTTATAATGGCGGCTGGGTCGGTGTGCAAAACAGGTTTTTTTGGGAAACTTTGGAGCTTCGTTTGAGTGATCAAACGAACTCAGAATGGAGCGCCATTTTTCCTACACATTCACCATTCAACCCTCTTCGCAACGATGTAGGACATTGATCTTGGAGATCAATACTGGGAGAGATTTAATTGACCAAACATTGCCATTGCAAAATGTATGTTTTATGTTAAGAAAATTCTCCAAATCTTAATAGTCCCACATCAGAAATGGATAAAAATGGGAGGGATCAGCCGCCTATATAAATAGGAGCAAACCCCTTCCTTGAAACCTACACCAGGCTCCAGATCTGAGTAGCTCCATTAAACATGAGCAAGCTCGCATCCAAGCTTAAATTAATATTCCCTCTTTCTCCCTAATTCTTCCTTGCTTCTGCTCGGGCTCTGGCAAAGCTACGAAGAAGTTCGGATTGAATACGAAGTCTTGACAGAGGATCCAATCAAGGTGAAACTTTCTGGAGCTTGTGGTTGGCTCGGTGATAAGGGTGTTCCTCGCCTCCGAACGTGGTTCGGCTCGGGACGCGGTTTAACTCGGGAGAAGTGGCTCAGTCCCAACGCGAGGCATCGCTTCGGAGATAAAGAAAAATTGATGAAAACGACGCTTCACCCAGAAGTGAAGTGACAGATATGTAGTTTAATATTCATGCATTTATAATTGCAATAGTTTGATAGATCTATCTTTGGGGGTTGGTCGGACCCAACCCCGGGATAGTAGTGATTCTGGCTAGGGTTAATCCTTTAGGGCTAAACTTAGAAATGTTTTAAGTTGTTTTCATTTGCTTTCTTTGCGTTCGTCGTCCGCCCGACTCAGGCCTGACGTCAATTTTATAGCCCTAAGGACCCAGAAAACCCTTCAGTGGTATCAGAGCCAGGTGTACCTTGATATATGGTTTTGCAATTATAAAGTGCATATGTTACAGCATGTTTCTCCATGAGATGGAGATTTATTATTAAGATATTTAAAAATTGTTTATTTCATGTGTTGGTTTTATTTTCGAAAAACTATTTTTTGAAAATTAGATCTATTTTTAAAATCATGTGATTATTTTAAAATTTAGATATTTATAATTATATGATGATTATTAATGGAACTTAAACTTATGAGATATTTTTAAGTTGATTGTTATGCTAAAAAATTTAAGAGATAAAATTTTTAGTTGCGCTGTTTTCATGTTAAAATTTTATGAGTAAAATGTTTAAATAATTTTAATGCTTATTTAATTTCTTGTTCATTATGTGATAATACAAGAAAAACTCTTAGGATAGCCATTAAAAGCTTTCTAAAACTTATAAGATAATTTTTAGATGGACATGCTATGATTTAAAAATTGTTGTAACAATTAAATTCCTAATACTTGATTAGGGTAGCCCTCTCCAACAATTATTGTTCTAAGAATAATTTTGAAAAAGGGTATAATTTAAATTGTTGCAACTTGAATTTTTTAAATCCCTACTACATAATTAGGATAGCACGTTGAATAAATGATTTCTTAAAGTTGATAAGGACGTTAATATAAGCTATTAACCAATCCTAATAATTTCAATTTTAGGATTCAATGAGTTGATAGAATTAACTAGTTTTTATGAAGCCATATTAAATCGATGTTACACATATAAATAATTTGTATCCTTAAAGGATCTTGAACCAGTCTAGCGTTTTTTGTGACTAATGTTGTGGATCACCCTAGCTTAACTAGGGATTGTGATCCTGGCCTAGCCAAATCCATGGCCGTGTTCTGCTGGACCACAAGGATGCGAATTATTATTATGTGAAACTATCGATCACATCTTGTCTAAAACGTTTAAAATCTTCTTCAAGATTCAATATAGTCCTTCTTATTTTTGGATTAGGGGTCTAAAGGTTAATATTAGACATGAAAAAAAGGGTTCGACTAGACTAGTCATTATGGTTTGTTGATTCTCCTCAAGATCATAAGTGACTTGGGGTAAAAATGAATAGGGAGTCACATGTGATATGATTGATAAAGAGTTTATCTACCAACTGTAAAGTCGGTCAGCTTGTTGAGTCTCCTCAAGGCTATGAAGCTCAGGGTGGTTGGGTCCATATCCCATTAAATGTCTTAATTCGTTCACCTATATGGTTTAAGATAATCGCTAAAATAGTGGGAGGATATAGTTGAATACAAACCATTTTAACTATATTTACAAATCATGAACATAAGCTAAACTAGGGTAATTCTATGTTTTACTGGGTGGAATCCAAATCATTATATCCTTAAAAAGAATAAGCCAACTGGTCAAAAGATTAGTTAAGGAATATTTGATAAACCAAATTATTCTCACTGACCCTTCCCTTGAAGTGTCCTTCTTAGCACTGAGTTAAAGACAATAATTTCCTTAAGCTCTAAGGTCTAGCACAATAAAAGCATGCTATTTAACACTCGCCTCTATGAGCAGGGGACAGCTTGAACATACAGATATTCAAAGCACGTTTCTCCGTATAACTTTTTGAGTCTCCTCAAGGTTGTTTGGAAAATAGTTTCAATTCGTAAGGTTCGAAACTTCAATCAAACTGTTTGACTCGAAGATGAGTGTAAGAAAGGTGCAAGACCATGTATCCAAATTAGATCTTGAGACGAACAACTTGTTGAGTCTCCGTAAGGTTGTAAAGCTCAAGTGTTTAGATGCATGTGATGCTTCCACGGCTAGTATTTGTGTTAGGACATGGAATGTTTATGTGATTTAGAAAGGAGAATGTACTAAAGAAAACTCTTTGAGAAAGAATATTTGGTCTATCATGAGAAAAGAAATAGTAGGAGGAAATGAAAATGGGTCATGTTTGATGTCTAAATTTTCAGAATAATATTGTATTAAGTGTTAATACACAAATGCGCAAGTTATGGAAAACTTATCTAAGGCAAAATAGACAAGGTTGTACCGAAGAGACTAGGCTTGACAAGTCACATAAAAAGTGGTCGGTTGACTTATAGTATTATGAGTCAAAAGACACTTGTGAGTCTTGTCTCAAAGGTATGATGGCAAAAAATCCTTCTGTAAGATGGTGGGAAAATGAGTTGTAGAACTCATGGCCTCGTACATACGGATGTATCCGGACCCAACTCTAAATTATCCAAGATATGGTATTCTTATCTTATTACGACTAGTGTTCTTGATGAAACACAAGTCTAATAAAATAAAGAACATAATGACAGAAGTATTTGATCTGCTTCGATCAGATTGAAGCGGCAAATACTTAGTTGTATAATTCTTACGTAATAAAATGAAATGAGTTTTTCTCTTAGATCAAGTCTCTTAACACATCGGCGTGTCAGAAAGAGTGAATCACACTCTATTAGACTTGGTGCAATACATGTCTAGTGACTCTAAGTTACAATCCTCCTTCTTGGCTAAGCCCCAGATAATAATGCCTAGGATCTTGATAAGGTTATGAAAGGACCATATCAATATGATATTTCTCAAATCAATCGATAAGAAGTCACAGGATTACTTGAGCCTCATGAGACATAGGAGTCAAGTAAAACATCATAGTCGATGATGGCCTAGTCAACATCCAGGATGCCATTTGGAGTAGGGACTCTAAAAAATAGCTTGATTCGATCCAGAGAAGGTCCTTACACGTAAATAAGGTAGGGACCTTAGATGACGTGCCTAAAGGAAGTGTTCCCTTTGGATGCAAGTGAATCTTCAAGACAGAACATTAGTGCAGATGGAGAAGTCCAAGTTATGCTGGTTCAGAACGGTTATCATCAGAAATCCTATAAACGGATTGTGATGAAACTTTTCACTAATAGCCGAGTATAGATCTATTCGGACCAGACTCGATGTCAATGCTTATGATCACCATGAAAACAAGAATATGTATGTAAAGTATGTTTTCTAAATATGATTTAGAAGAACAAACCTATAGAGTTTTGAAGGTCAGTGGGAGCGAATAAAAGGCATGTGAGGCATCAAGGAGCCGGTACTTATGTTTTGTCAAAGTGGTTAAATAATTTGACACTTGTTAGAATCGATAATGCATTATGCAGATGACCAGTGCCTATTTTGGATTATCGAGTCTCAAGTGAGGATGATGAGCAAGAAGAGATCCAGGCAAGACAACTAATATGGATTCCAAGAGACGAAGGAAACGATTTTGATGGGATTCAAATCTGTGATCTAGAAGGAACATAGAACCCCTTAAGGCTATACAATAGACAGTTTAGTAGATTAATTCATGAAGGCTCTACCACATGAAGTCTAAAGATAGTCATGTGTAAAAGTGGTATGAGATACCAAGATAAATGGGCATGAGTGCAAGTTGGAGATGTAGGAAGATATGTATGCCCTCGAGGCAATTTATCTCTATGTATGTGTACAAAAATCTTGTTCAAAATAATAGTAAGCTGTTTGGTATAAGTTAATAATAATGCAGTCTTCATTAAAACTTAGGTAAAGTCCTGAGAATTAAACAGAGGTCAAACATGTATCAAGATGGATATCTCGATCATGGAGAAGTGTTTGACTGCTAGTTGCATATGTCTAAAAATATTCGTGGTCATAGATGTTTCGAGAAATGAATATCGATACATCGGATATACCATTCTGTTTTTGTCTTCACCATGGAGTGGTGACGATGATCTTAAGGTCGTTTGACTTGGCGACGTCGAACACGAGACACAGGTGCTCATTAGAGAATGAGTTCACTGAACAACCCAACAAGAGTTATCATATGGTTAACAATGAGTAATCTATCAATGATAGCTCTCAGTGATGATAGGCAAGTTGGTCCTTTAACTTGAGGTCATTGTACGAACCTGTACGTGAACGGTGTCACTTTGATCACTGATCTAGCCTCGGGGCAAGCACTGTTGAAGACCCTTAGTTGGTTGACACTTGAAGCATGCGAGGAGAGTAATGACCAAGAGAGGATTCGTCTCTCCCGTTTATGGGGAGATAGTATCGCATATGTTAGTTCGGTCTTTAGTAAAAACTCTGGCCAGAGTATGTTGGAAGAAGTTTGACATTATTTGACTAAAGATCAATGGAGACTAATCGATTTCGAGCTATTGGGGTTGACAGTTGACTATACCCTAGGCTTGACTAAGCGACATAGTTTTGATGAAGGGACTAAATATGTGGTATTCATCACGGACAAATTTAATGTGGTCCTAACAATACTCATGTCAATGAGTTAACCACATAATTATGATACCAAAACAAGGACTTCACCTTCTGCTCGTGGTCACTGCTGTTTGGGGTTTCAAGCCTCACATGTAGTAGGGTCAGGCTGCAGGGTCTCACACATAATGAGACCTTCATCAAGTAATATGTGGAAATTATGGAGACAATACATCAGATGTATGGAAATTAACTGTGTCGCAAATTGTTTGCAATATACGATTTAGAATAGTATTGATGTGGATTATTGAATATGATGCAAAAGGGAGTAAAAGATATCGTAAAACATTTATAAGTATTTTTTCAATAAATGAATGAAACAAGTTCTATTCAGAGGTATGGAATTTTCCCAGACCTATTTTTTTTGTTCTAGGCCCAGTTGAGCCGAAGGAAGAACAAAACAAAGCCAAAAGGGGGGAAACCCAGCCCAAAGGGTTGGTATTTGAACCCAGCCTAGTGTGTGGGCGGTTGGTGCCCCGGCCCGCTAATGGCTTGGGTGCCCAGCCCAGGCAGGCTGGGCCCCCAGGCTCCCGAGCCCACAAAGTATAGTAAGCCCCACTGTGGGGCCTACAGGTTGTAAAACCCTAGAGGTTTGATAATGGCGACTGGATCGATGCACAAAGCAGGTTTTTTATGGCTAACTTTGGGACTTCTTTTGAGGGGTCTAACGAACTCGGAATGGAGCACCGGTTTTTCTTTTGCGTTCACCATTCAACCCTCTTCACAACGATGTTTGACATCGCTCTTGGAGATCAATGGTGGGAGAGATTTAATTGACCAAATATTGCCTTTGGGAAATGCATGTTTTTTGTTAAGAAAATTTTCCAAATCTTAGTAGTCCCACATCAAAAATGTAGAAAAGGGGAGGGGTCAGCCGCCTATATAAATAAGGGCCAACCCCCTTCCTTGAAACCTGCACCAAGCTCCAGATCCGAGTAGCTCCATTAAACACGAGCAAGCTTGGATCCAAGATTAAATTAATGTTCCATCTTTCTCCCTAATTCTTCCTTGCTCCTGCTCAGGCTCTAGCAAAGCTATGAAGGAGTTCAGATTGGATCCGAAGTCTTGATGGAGGATCTACTCAAGATGAAACTTTCAGGAGCACGTGGTTGGCTCGACGACAACGGTGTTACTTACTTCGGGACATGGTTAGGCTCGGGAGAAACGGCTCAGCCCCAATGCAGGACATCTCTTCAGAGATAAAGAAAAGTTGCTGAAAATGAAGCTTCGCCTAGAAGCAAAGTGACAGGTATGCAGTTTAATATTCATACGTTTATAATTGAAATAGTTTGATAGATCTATCGTTAGGGGTTGGTCAGACCCAACGCCGGGATAATAGAGATTCTTGCTAGGGTTATTTCTTTAGGGCTAGACTTAAAATGTTTTAAGTTGTTTTTTGCTACTTTCTTTGCTTTCTTCGTCCGCCCGACTTAGGTCAGATATCGATTTTATAGCCCTAAGGACCCAGAAAACCCTTCAGCCAGTCTCCCAAAATCTACTCGGCAAATGCAAGCCAAGCTCCCAAGGATGTGCTCCGGTGGGTAGAGCTCCAAAATCTGCTTGGTATTCTGCCCAACGAGCAGATGCGAGCTAAGATCCTAAATCTGCTTAGTAGAGGTAGAGCGAGCTCCCAACTTAGCAGAGGTGAGCCAAACTCCTAAGAAACAACTCTGGAGGGTAGATGCAGGTGGAGATCCCAGCTCGACAGAGGCGAGCTGAGATCTGTCGAGCTCCCAAAATCGGCTTGGCAATTTGCTCCGCTAGCATAGCCAAGATGGGCTCCCAAAATATGCTTGGTAAATGCGAGCTGAGCCCAAGGATGTGCTTCGGTGCATGATGTGTGGAGATTATATATATAGTTATCGCATCATTTCACACCATTTTAGTCGCTCGAAACTCCTTTTTATCGCTCTTTTAGTCATTTATTGGATTATATTACTTTTGGAGCTTTATTCTCAATTTCAAGAGTTTCGAGGCGATTTGGGGAAAATTGGAGTTTTAGACACATCCGAGCTAGCCGAAGCATCAATGTCATGGTCTACTAGGTGCTCGACTTGGTGAAATAGGATATTTGAGGAGAAGAAGAGAGAAAGAGAAGAAAGAGAGCAAGAGATTTAAGCTCCAAAATCTTTCAACACTTCTAGTTAGCTCAACCGAGTGGCTCAAGCCACTCAGTCTGAGCAAGTGTGGCCAAAGAGTGAATGCAGTCCAAGGAAGAAAGGGCCGCTCGGACCGAGTAATTGAGCTACTCGGTCTAGCGAATGCACAAAAGAGAAGCATGTCTAACACTTAACCGATTGAAGAAGCTAGAAGGTCACTCGACTGCTACTCGGCCAAGTAGGAATTACGACAGAATGGAAATTTCAAGCTTCTGCGACCCTCTGCAACTCGATCGAGTGGACATGTCCACTCGATCGAGTGCCAAGGTGACTCGGTCGAGTGGAATATTGGGCAGAGCGTCATTTTGGAGCAAATTTCAACCTCTTGCAGCTCGACGGAGTGAGGTTGCTACTCGGTACGAGCGATATCTACTCCAGCTTGAAGGTCAAGGCGCCAACGACATGACGACACCCGACTTGGACCGAGTGGCACCGCCACTCGGTCGAGTCAGGCTGCTCTCCAACATAGAACTGGGCCAACAATTGGGCTTTTTGATGCACCCGAAACCTACACCTATATTCCACTCAGCGGTGTCACGATCGCCAGGCGTGGTATGGCCCCTAGGTGTCAATTTCGAGCTCTATCCGCAAGCAGACGGTATCAAATTATAGCACAAAAGATATCGAATCCCACAGGGACGCTGACAGTGTAATTGAGTTCTCAGCTTACATTTATATCTCGAAGTGAGATAGTTATTGGGTTGAGAGAATTGGTTTTGGTATTGTTGTTGATTTAATAATAAAAAGGACTAGGGCGTTATGGATCACCGCTAAGACCGTCGGGGATCGACGTTGGAATAGAATCCTTACGTTGCAATAGGGTTAGGGGATTAATCTTCGAATTCGTACTACTCTCGCGGGTTAGAATTGCGAGGTATTTCAGTGGCTCTTGTTAACGCAATAGCGGTAGCCGTCAACGTAGCGATATAGTTCGTCGATGGATCCCCTCAAGGCACGAGCCGGGCATGGTCACAAGACTTGGTTGGATCCATCGATTTCCCTATTTGAATCCTAAGGATACCCCTTAAGCACATCGATTCCACAGACCGTGGGCATGATCTCAGTACGGATTATCCTAGGGATTCGGTAGGATTGAACGAAATACTCCCATTTTATCCCCAATTCAACATAGGAATCTAGATCTACATCTCCCCCTAGGATCTTAGGGCTAACCCATCAACCCTAGAAAAGACTACTCACTCATGACAATATTAACGAATAAAAACACAATATTTAGGGAAGAAAACGTCATAGTAAATTAATAGAAAATAGGTTGAGAAACTTACAGCGAGTAATTGATCTCAAAGAAAAACCAAGATTCCAAGAACGCGAGAAATAGCAAATTAAACTACCAATAAATTCGATCCAATAATCTTCAACAAATTAATCTAGATCTAACAAGTTTTTTCCTAAATCCCCTCTCCAAAATTCTATTCAAAAAACTCTAAGAATGAATCGGCCCAAAACAACGTCGCAGCTTCCCTCACTTCACTCCCCAAAACGCGCAACATCCGCTTCAAAAATCTTTCCAAAAATGGCCTTCAGCATCATCGACCGAGTGGGTGACTCGGTCGAGTAGTGGGTTGCTCGGTCGGTCGCTCAGTTCGAGCAGATGTACTGCTCGACCAAGCATGACAGTAAATCGCGCTCCTCCAAAATCATCACTCTGTTCGCATGGGCCGAGTTAGCTCTGTTCGGTCTAGCAGATGGCTGACTCGGTCAATGATCCGTGTAAGAGATCGGAATTAAGAGCTGCTCGACCGAGCACCATGAGTGCTCGGTCCGAGCAAGCTGGGTATCTGCTCATTTCTTCAATTTGTGTCTGCTCAACCGAGCAGCTACTCTGCTCGGTCGAGTCGCCTGGGAAACTCCTTGATATGGCTTCTGAGACTTTTCCTCTCCTCTTACTCTCTCCTCCACTCCTCTCATGGCTCCCAAAACTCGGCAAACTCCTGTAGAGCTTCGCCAATGAGCTCACGGACATGTCAGATGTGTCCTTACCCAGACCGGGTCCCAAATCCCTCCAAAATCCCTGAAGATTCATGGAACACTACGAAACTCGAATATAATGTTAGAAATGCGATATCGTAGGAAAATATGGTATTTGAATGCGAAAATGGCATGGAATGCGATGTCATGATGCTATGAAAAAGGTGTAAAAATATGGACACATCAAAATCCCCCAACATTACCTCTTACTCGTCCTCGAGGAAGGCGAATATTAAGTACGCCGGGAGAAAAACAAAAAGAAATAAAAATAAAAATAAAAATAAAAGAGAATGGAAATGGATGGAGGGTGCTAAGGTTGTTCGGTCAGATCTCAGGCCTAAGTCGTATATTACGATGCTCCGAATAGTAAAAATACATGCTAATGGCAATTTCAAGTTTTACAGATCATATGTCTAGCATGCAATACAGACAAAAGATAGGGATCTACTGAAATAATGACATCTACTCATATCAATCTCATGCAGTCCATAGAGTCTAGTATGAAAGGAGTTGGAAATGCACTTTTCAATCACAGATACACATGGAGCATATAGAAATCATGTCACGACCTGCTTCCCTAAAATGGAGGCGAGGCATGACGAGGCCTGCTCAGGCTGGGAGATGTAAGGCTCACTCAACCTGTAAAGCGTCTGGAATAACACGCTGGTCCATGTAATGTGACACGAAACAAGGATAACAATAATAGAAAGAGGCAAATAAATATTTATTCATCTCAGAGTCCAATAAAATTGTCCAACAACCAGAAAAGCCACCAGGCAACAAAAGAGTCTAAAAGAAAAGGCACAGCATGGCCAACAAGGAAACTAACAACAAACGGTGCTACTCACCGACAACAACAACAACTAAAGGAAGAACTGCGAAGGATCACTAGGACTGGTCACCGGTGTCCTCGTACTCCTCGTAAGCAACAGAATCGGGCACGAACTCCACAAACTCGTCGCCCTCAACAGCAATCTCTGGCTCAGCAACTAACATGGGACACCCAAAGAGAAGGGGCACATGGCAGCAAGTCTACAAGACTTGTGCAAGGAAACTAAAGAAAGTAAAAACAACCTAGCAGTTCTAGAGTATGGTATAACATGACATGTTATGCAAGAAGAACAGCAAGTAAAGTAAACAGCAGTTTATGACATGGCATGATTTAAAGCATGGCAGGTAAAACATGGCATGGGCAAGTAAACATTTACAAGGACAGTTACAAGTATTGTAAGCACGTCGTGCACAGAGATTCCACCCTTTGGCTACAGTGACTGTACGGGCCAACTCTTACGCTCAAGTGACCGTTTATCCCTACTCCTCCACGTGTATCGAGCCAGGGCTTTACCCCCGAACATAGAATGCTCGCTTCTGGATCACAAGCCAGGAAGTGTTTTTAACAAGGATGGCGTAGGGTTATGCCCGCATAACGGGTGCCTAGCCGATAACACGGAAACAAGGATTTGTAGCGTGTGCTACGATGCAACATGCAAAGAGATGACAGGTAAAATGGATGCACATGACAAATATTCGAATAGAAATTGCGTACCGTTAAAGAAAAGTAAACATGACAGGCAACTGTAAGACATGGTATGACAAGGGCAATTCTAGCTTCGTTGTCAAGCTAGAATTTGAATTTACGCCTAGACCGATATCATTTCACGGTCTAGTCTCTTTCACGCTAAAACAAAGCAATGGCCTAAAACATGGCCTACAACAAGGTTGGCAAGTTTCACTTGCCTGATTCTGGGATTGTTGATCGACGAGAGTTCGTCTCAAAAATCTCTACTCTACGGGAATTAGGATTCACTGTTTTGGCAAAACAGAAAATTAGAATCAAGATCTAATCCATATTTTTGTATTGGAATCCTATAACTTCTGGTAATCAATTTTTATTAGGTTTTCTAAATTAGGGTGAGGGTTATGGTGAGATTAAAGGTAGATCTACTAACCGTATTTGTAGCGGAAGAATGACGATCATGATGCCTACGAACTGCAGGTAGAAGAGGATCTCGACGATCTCCGGGTTGCCGTCGCCAAACCGAGCTTAGCACGACAACAGAAAAGCGATCCGAGGGAGAAGTTGTGGCTGAAAGGATCTCCAGCGGTTGATCTAAAATGGATCTGGAGAATGGGGAATATAGGGCAAATCTGGAGCAAAAAGAGGATTTTGGGGTTTTTGGTGTCGGCCGGCGGCCTACGGGGTGGTGCCGGTGCAATGGAAGGTGAGATAGGGCTCGTGAGGAAGAGGGATGGCAAGAGAACGATTGGGGGATGATTGGGGAAAAAGATCAGCTAGGAGAAGTGAAGAAAGAATAAGAAACACATAGGGTTTAAATAGAAAGAATAGGCGGCGGCTACGACTTAACCTAGGTTTACAGGGCAAACTAGTCGGTCAGTGAAGAGTGGTCGACCGACTAGTTTGGGATCTAGTCGGTCGGTCGCCCAACTGACACCGACTAAAATCAAACAGTGAACAGGGTTGGTACAGGGAAGGCATAATTAGTCGGTCTGTGAAGACCCGTCGACCGACTAGTTTGGGATCTAGTCGGTCGGTGAACGTTCATGAACCGACTAAAGGTCGAATAAGATAGATAATGAGTACTGACAGTTAGTCGGTCTGAGAAGAAACTCTAACCGACTAGTTTCTCAACTAGTCGGTCGATAGTTGTTCTTTGACCGACTAACTGTAAACAGTAACTCAACCGAAAAAAGGTACTCTGTACAAGTCGGTCTGAGAACAAGTCTTGACCGACTAGGTTCACAACTAGTCGGTCGATGAATGTGCTTAGACCGACTAATTGTAAACAGTAACTCAGTCGAAATTTACTGAGAAGAACTAGCCGGTCTGAGAAGTGTTACCGACCGACTAGATTGCAATCTAGTCGGTTGGCTCTCCTTCATGAACCGACTAAGATGCACCAGAAGTGCCGAATCGAAGCGCGAAGCTTCGAAAAGATTCCTAGGGCCTCTAGGATCACTCTAGCTCTAAGATAAGGATGCTATGAAGCTTATCGTAAGAACGTCTGACAGGGAA
>JAULAV010002001.1:0-10046 GCA_030789695.1 Scilla litardierei | reverse complement strand
CAATTGCTCCATCACATTTAGGCACTTGGCAACAACCACCAGCAGCAGCAAGCACTTCTTGTGTGAGGAAGCACATCAGCAGTTTTCATAGGTGATCAAAAAATTTCACCTCGATAAAAAATGAGCACATATCATCTCCCTAAATTATGCTTGCTAAGAACATATCATTTCCCTAAAGTTTTCATCATCGATAAAAAATGAGAACTTTCCGCATTACTTCAGCAACTGAAACTTTTTGTAAAAAATAAAGATGAGAATTACCTACTGAGTTTTTTTAGGTAGATGTTGTTTGTCGATGCAAATGATTTAACATGTAGCTGTTCAGCTGTTGTCTATAGATGCCTTAACAGGTGGATGTTGTCTTGCCGATGTTTTGCATAAACTTAACCTTTGTTTGTTGCTAATGCAATACATCAAAATGAAATTGCTAGTTGAAACTTTCTGCATTGGCAAAATTTCTATAAATCAAGTTCATCAAGATGATTGCAGGTAATAAAAAAATAAAAGACAAATGCCTCAAAAGAAAAGAAACTAAAGTACCCAACAATTTCATGTGGTAATGCATGTATATAACCTAAGGAATCATTGAGCCACTTTCAGAACAAACTTGAGCTAAGTAATCATCAATACCCAGACTAATCAAATTTTCTTGATACTTAACAACCCACCCTGTTACCTGCAAGAAACAAAACAGCTCAAATGTTTAAACAACATCTGAATCTCCGATCATTCTAGTATAACACAAAACATACAAAGGAGCCAGATCATGGGTTCCATGGCAGTCATTCCAAATAATAATGCAACCATGTGGTGAAAGAACACAACTGAAAATTTCCACAATTTTTTCAATATCTCATCACTTTCAAGATTTCTAAATTGGTCAACTTATCAGCTCTGTCACTGAGCAGCCTAAGCATTTGAATAAATCTTTCATTGTATAGATTAATAGTCAACTGAAAAATTTCATATCTGCACACAACAAAGAAAACTATAAGGTGCATGACAAAGTGAATAGACTTTCAAAATTCTTTTAGATTGCATGCAAGTACTAAGGTACATAAATCATATGTTATCATTGTTAATACAAAATTAATGAAAAGAAGGCAAGACAATGCATCTAAATCAGTTCAATGAAAACCATATTTTGCAAGTAGATTCATGAAAGCCACACAAATGGGTGTACTCTGATATCATTATATATCAAGTGCGATCATCCATCTCCTCAACCTACTGATATACCTATTAGTTATGGTTCTGCTTTATGATTTAAGTATCTTCATTCACGATTTTGTATTTCGGGTGGTTCTCTTTCTTTCATGCTTTCATGATTTTGTATTACTGATATACCTATCAGGGATTACACTGGGTTATGCATGTCCCTGCTTCTCCTTGTGCTCTGCTTCCAATCCACAGTAAAACTTTTTATCCCCTCTCATCTCAAGACTTGGTAAAAAAATTTGTATATTATAGTTTGCATTACGCAAGCATTGATTGTTGATGCATTAATATTTGTGTAAACATTACATTTAGATTCATGTATTGTTGATGTTTTGGCTTATGTGTTTACCAGAACCAGGAGTATCCTTGTGATAATGCAATGAGAATGACACTGTTGCAGGATATTTGAGGAAGTATTCCCATTTTTAAGCTGTCATAAACTTTAATCAACTGGTGAAATTTGTGTGAGTTCTAGAAATTTGTGTGAAATTTAATCAACTGGTGAAATTTGTGTGAGTTCTAGAAATATTCTGAATCTATGACTTCATGATGCTGATGCCATCAGGGAACCTTCATATTTTGCTCAACCTTTATATTCTCATCGCATCAAATTAATTATCAAACAAATACATTTAGATTCATGTGGTGTTGATGTTTTCGCATTATGCATGCTGCAAACTGGTCGATATGATGTGAAAGCAAAATAACATTGGTTTGGTAGATAAATCATCTAAGCACATTTTCTTTTGCCACAGTTCTGTAGACATGCAGGATTATACGTTTCACATCATGGATACAGTTTGGATATGTTTCTTAATTTCCTAACAATACAACCCATAAGCATATATAGTTTTGTGTATAAACATTTCCTTTCAACTTCGTTGTATTCTGTCGTTGTATTCTATATTAATACTTCAAGGCTCCAGAATCACTTCTCCATCACAACCATCCTACTTCGAGGCTGAGAACAACATCCTTTTTAGTCTTTAACCTCACCAGCGATGGTAATTAATTCATTCTGAATGAGAGGGTGAAGCCTTGCAGCAACACACAATGTGAGGGAAAATTAGCAGTAGCTATAATTTCTGAATGTATAGATATATATGACCAAAATCATCAACATAACATGACTAAAATAAGACTTCTTGCAATTAAATTGAACTTCAGTAAAGAGGATCAGACAATAAAATGAAACAATGATCTGTATTTCAATAGGAACATATCAACCCCAATAGACAAAACATCTTAAAGCTGAGCCAAAAAAAGTTCAATTTTTTTTCGCCGAACAGACATGCATACATAGTACACAGATTAACTTCAATTATCAAATTTTAATTGATTGAAGAAAGAAACCAACAGAGGATTCCAGCCTAAATCCAACATAGAATTTGGCTTGTGTATGCCTTCAAAAAACAAAGAAAAGATAATGAACAATCAGTAGATGAGCTTTCTTTTAATGGGAGGTCACAAGGTCTAGGATTAAAATTCCAACATATTCAAAAAATATTTCCATTTTACTGAAGGAGAACATAGGTGTTATCTATATTGCCACTCAAAAATATAAAAAGAAAAATGAAAACTTGTACATGTTGGTCTTTGGATGGCCAACAATATGAGACCATGCATAGTATTGGCAACAATATGAGACCAACTCAATACACAGTTTTTATCCCATTACCAGAAATTGGATGTCAGCACTTCCTCAAGCACTTCCTCATGGGAATTTCATCGAACATTTGGTTAGTTAGGCTTTTAAAATAACATCCAAGTAAGCCAACGTTGTCGCACAAAAAGAAATAATCAGTAGAGGTACACAATGTGCCAAGATCAACAAAATGAACATATTTCCAACATTATTGCATGTTATTGATGCATTCACATCCAACATGTTATTGCTTCAATGAATTCTTTATAGAATTAAATAACATCGACAATTTGACACACATGCACCAAATCAAGCACAAAGACACTACGATGTGGATCCAACGATTCCCGATTTACACACTGCAACATGCACAAATTTCAGATCATGGATCTCACCATTCAAGAATTACTTTTATGCTATCCCAATCATCTTGTAAACTGTATATTAATGGCACTATTTGGTCACCAAGAATCTGAAAGTCAACCACCAAAAATCGATAAACATGGGCAATCAACGGCCAGTGGACTTAAAATTCAGTAACATAGATAACTTTCTTGTACATTTATGCAGGATGGGTGCATTCATTATATGGATATTCAAAAGTGACCATCTCCAACACGCACAAACCGAATGAATAGCTGTTAATCAATTAAGTGTATTCTTCTTCATAAACCTCAGTGGCCATAAAAGAAATCCATATAAAAAATACGGAATAAGAGATACTTTCAAGGACAAAAACAAATAATATCAAAAGTGAATATAAATGTGCATGCATAGCCTATTTGAATCTTGAAGAGAAGTGTGCACATATAGCTTGCAAAAAAAATGCTGCATCAAAATCTTACTCACTTCCAAAATCACGGGTGATTCTATATGGGTTTTCATATTTTAAACTCTTTAAATAAAGCACAGAATCGCACAGAAGATTCGGCTTGATGCCAGACCAAGATATTCTTATATCTAAAACCCCAATATATGAACTATTTGAACAATATCAGCACTTTCAAGGAATGACACTGAAATTAGAATATAAATCGCAAGAGGCAGATGCAAGCAATCTAGACAACATGGAAATCGAAATTCTCTTCAAAATCACACACAAACAGTTTTGAATTGTAAATGAAAAGTTTCAGGGGCAAAGTCAAAACTTGTATGTACAATGTCACCCCATGTAAATCTTAGGTCTCTTATAAGCAAGAATGTGTAAGCTGCAAAATTGTGGTAATTTATAAAACATGTTCAATGTGTTTATATGTGTAAGCTGCAAAAAGGTTAAGGGGCAAAGTCAAAACACAGAAGTATGCAAGCTAAGTTCAGGGGCAAAGTCAATGTGTAACATGTCACCCCATTTTTATATATGGCATATACTTCTTCAAACACAGAAGTATGCAAGCTAAGTTCAATGTGTTTGCACAACAATTAGAAAATGAAACCCTCCATTAATGCCATTAACCAAATTCAATTGCCAACTGAGTTGCATATAATTCAATTTAATGAATTATTACCATATTTTGAGATGATTTTTATTATTCAAATTTGAAATTTCCAGGTCATTCATTTGTCAAGATTATGTCCAAATTATCCTATGTAAGAATTTACTCTCAATCTAATTCTGGAAATTCTGGATATTCTTGTATTTGTCAAAATGACCATATATTTAATGCCATTAACCAAATTCATAGCTCTTAAATATATGGTCACTGTAATCTTGAAATTTCCAGGTCATTCATTTGTCAAGATTATGTTCAAATTAAAAATTACAGTGATCACATTTGTCAAGATTATGCATCTTAAGCTTTGGTGGGCCATATATTTAAGAGCTATATATTGAGAGTAAATTCCAGAATTTAATTACAGTGACCATATATTTAGCTAATATATTTATCAAATGACCATATAATATATTTAGCATAATCTTGAAATTCTGGTCATTTGTCAAAATTACAGTGACCATATATTTAAGAGCTATAATCCAGGTCATTTAATTTGAACATAATCCAGGTCATTTCCAGGTCATTCATTTGTCTATGTAATGAGAGTAAATGAACTTACAGAAAAATGATAAAATTAGGTAAAGTCAATTGAGAAAATTGCAGAATAATGAACTTACAAAAAATCTAACAGAAAAATAAGATTGAGGCAAAGTCATTACCTATGAGCACACTCTGCAAAATTCCTTCTTTGCCTGTCTCGTACAACAACAATAGAAAATTATAAGTCAAAACCAAGATGAAATTTTGAAAGTCAATTGAGAAACAAAGATCAATCACATACTGTTACATAGGAATCAAAGAAGTATGCAAGCTTTGTGTACATGTATTCAAATTGCCATTGCATTATGTGTTACGAAATGAAATAAACGAAATGCAACAATACAGGCTAGCATTCAGTTTTGGCAGTCTCAGTTATTTAAATTAAATAAACATGAGAGCTAATTTGCTATCAGCTTTAAATCAACCAAAAAAGGGATAATTTCAGGAAACCTGGGTTGAGCTTGCCTCTTGCTGCGAGAAGAAGAATTCCAGAAATCAACTCCCTATAGTCCTTGGTTGAGCTTGCTTCTTGCTGCGAGGAAAAATGAAGGAACTTCTAAATCTGAAATTTCTAAATCAAGTCACAAAGAACTGGAATTTCTAAATCTGAAGACTGAACTGGGTGAAGTGGAAATTCAACTGGAAACTGAACTGGGTTGAACTTGCGTGAAGGAACAGAGGGATGAGATTTGAGAAACAGTGGGAACGGAGGAGGGGGAGGGGGGAGAGAGAACCTGGCGAGAAGAAGGGAGCTTGCCTATCGTTGCCGCTTGCTGCGAGAAAAATAAAGCTTGTGAGAAGAATTCTTGCCTGGTTCCTGCGTGAAGCTTGCGTGAAGATTTGGGATATGGGAGAAGCTCTTCAGATTCGGGGTGAAATTGAATATGGGAGAAGCTCTTAAGTGAAAAAAATGATCTCGCTTGGGATTATTCAAACTATCCACTGCTTCTTGGTACCTTCAGATCTGCGGCAAGCTCTTCAGATTCGGGAACAAAGATTTGGGATATGCGAGGTGAAGCTCTTCACTGCTTCTTGCCTGGGTTCCTGCGTGAAGATTCTTGCTTGCGTGAAGCTCTTCACTGCGAGATGAAAATGGAGGAGGGTGTGATGAAAATGGAGGAGGGAAAAAATTTTCTTCCCTCCATTTTGTTGATGTGATCAAAAAACGTCAGATAGAAAATGCAAAGGGTGATTTAAAAGTTTGAAAAAAATTATATTTTAGGTGATGTGATCAAAAGTGATTTGATTTCTTATATCCAATATCTCATTTCTCAATTTCTCATACCCTATACAATCTATATAAACATAACACCCAATTACACATAACCAAAACCAAATTCTCTTATCCATTATCTCTTATCCATTATCTCTTATCCAAAATCTCTTATACAACAATACACATATCCACATACAACAATACACATAACCAATATCTCTTATCCAATTTCTATTATCCAAAAACCCATGATAACCAAGAAGCAGTGAAGAGCTTCACCTCGCATATCCCAAATCTTTGTTCCCGAATCTGAAGAGCTTGCCGCAGATCTGAAGGTACCAAGAAGCAGTGGATAGTTTGAATAATCCCAAGCGAGATCATTTTTTTCACTTAAGAGCTTCTCCCATATTCAATTTCACCCCGAATCTGAAGAGCTTCTCCCATATCCCAAATCTTCACGCAAGCTTCACGCAGGAACCAGGCAAGAATTCTTCTCACAAGCTTTATTTTTCTCGCAGCAAGCGGCAACGATAGGCAAGCTCCCTTCTTCTCGCCAGGTTCTCTCTCCCCCCTCCCCCTCCTCCGTTCCCACTGTTTCTCAAATCTCATCACTCTGTTCCTTCACGCAAGTTCAACCCAGTTCAGTTTCCAGTTGAATTTCCACTTCACCCAGTTCAGTCTTCAGATTTAGAAATTCCAGTTCTTTGTGACTTGATTTAGAAATTTCAGATTTAGAAGTTCCTTCATTTTTCCTCGTAGCAAGAAGCAAGCTCAACCCAGGACTATAGGGAGTTGATTTCTGGAATTCTTCTTCTCGCAGCAAGAGGCAAGCTCAACCCAGGTTTCCTGAAATTATCCCTTTTTTTGGTTGATTTAAAGCTGATAGCAAATTAGCTCTCATGTTTATTTAATTTAAATAACTGAGACTGTCAAAACTGAATGCTAGACTGTATTGTTGCATTTCGTTTATTTCATTTCGTAACACATAATGCAATGGCAATTTGAATAAATGTACACAAAGCTTGCATACTTCTTTGATTCCTATGTAACAGTATGTGATTGATCTTTGTTTCTCAATTGACTTTCAAAATTTCATCTTGGTTTTGACTTATAATTTTCTATTGTTGTTGTACGAGACAGGCAAAGAAGGAATTTTGCAGAGTGTGCTCATAGGTAATGACTTTGCCACAATCTTATTTTTCTGTTAGATTATTTGTAAGTTCATTATTCTGCAATTTTCTCAATTGACTTTACCTAATTTTATCATTTTTCTGTAAGTTCATTTACTCTCATTACATAGACAAATGAATGACCTGGAAATGACCTGGATTATGTTCAAATTAAATGACCTGGATTATAGCTCTTAAATATATGGTCACTGTAATTTTGACAAATGACCAGAATTTCAAGATTATGCTAAATATATTATATGGTCATATGCTAAATATATTAGCTAAATATATGGTCACTGTAATTAAATTCTGGAATTTACTCTCAATATATAGCTCTTAAATATATGGCCCACCAAAGCTTAAGATGCATAATCTTGACAAATGTGATCACTGTAATTTTTAATTTGAACATAATCTTGACAAATGATAGACCTGGAAATTTCAAGATTACAGTGACCATATATTTAAGAGCTATGAATTTGGTTAATGTCATTAAATATATGGTCATTTTGACAAATACAAGAATATCCAGAATTTCCAGAATTAGATTGAGAGTAAATTCTTACATAGGATAATTTGGACATAATCTTGACAAATGAATGACCTGGAAATTTCAAATTTGAATAATAAAAATCATCTCAAAATATGGTAATAATTCATTAAATTGAATTATATGCAACTCAGTTGGCAATTGAATTTGGTTAATGGCATTAATGGAGGGTTTCATTTTCTAATTGTTGTGCAAACACATTGAACTTAGCTTGCATACTTCTGTGTTTGAAGAAGTATATGCCATATATAAAAATGGGGTGACATGTTACACATTGACTTTGCCCCTGAACTTAGCTTGCATACTTCTGTGTGTTGACTTTGCCCCTTAACCTTTTTGCAGCTTACACATATAAACACATTGAACATGTTTTATAAATTACCACAATTTTGCAGCTTACACATTCTTGCTTATAAGAGACCTAAGATTTACATGGGGTGACATTGTACGTACAAGTTTTGACTTTGCCCCTGAAACTTTTCATTTACAATTCAAAACTGTTTGTGTGCGATTTTGAAGAGAATTTCGATTTCCATGTTGTCTAGATTGCTTGCATCTGCCTCTTGCGATTTATATTCTAATTTCAGTATCATTCCTTGAAAGTGCTGATATTGTTCAAATAGTTCATATATTGGGGTTTTAGATATAAGAATATCTTGGTCTGGCATCAAGCCGAATCTTCTGTGCGATTCTGTGCTTTATTTAAAGAGTTTAAAATATGAAAACCCATAGAGAATCACCCGTGATTTTGGAAGTGAGTAAGATTTTGATGCAGCATTTTTTTTGCAAGCTATATGTGCACACTTCTCTTCAAGATTCAAATAGGCTATGCATGCACATTTATATTCACTTTTGATATTATTTGTTTTTGTCCTTGAAAGTATCTCTTATTCCGTATTTTTTATATGGATTTCTTTTATGGCCACTGAGGTTTATGAAGAAGAATACACTTAATTGATTAACATCTATTCATTCGGTTTGTGCGTGTTGGAGATGGCCACTTTTGAATATCCATATAATGAATGCACCCATCCTGCATAAATGTACAAGAAAGTTATCTATGTTACTGAATTTTAAGTCCACTGACCGTTGATTGCCCATGTTTATCGATTTTTGGTGGTTGACTTTCAGATTCTTGGTGACCAAATAGTGCCATTAATATACAGTTTACAAGATGATTGGGATAGCATAAAAGTAATTCTTGAATGGTGAGATCCATGATCTGAAATTTGTGCATGTTGCAGTGTGTAAATCGGGAATCGTTGGATCCACATCGTAGTGTCTTTGTGCTTGATTTGGTGCATGTGTGTCAAATTGTAGATGTTATTTAATTTTATAAAGAATTCATTGAAGCAATAACATGTTGGATGTGAATGCATCAATAACATGCAATAATGTTGGAAATATGTTCATTTTGTTGATCTTGGCACATTGTGTACCTCTACTGATTATTTCTTTTTGTGCGACAACGTTGGCTTACTTGGATGTTATTTTAAAAGCCTAACTAACCAAATGTTCGATGAAATTCCCATGAGGAAGTGCTTGAGGAAGTGCTGACATCCAATTTCTGGTAATGGGATAAAAACTGTGTATTGAGTTGGTCTCATATTGTTGCCAATACTATGCATGGTCTCATATTGTTGGCCATCCAAAGACCAACATGTACAAGTTTTCATTTTTCTTTTTATATTTTTGAGTGGCGATGTAGATAACACCTATGTTCTCCTTCAATAAAATGGAAATATTTTTTGAATATGTTGGAATTTTAATCCTAGACCTTGTGACCTCCCATTAAAAGAAAGCTCATCTACTGATTGTTCATTATCTTTTCTTTGTTTTTTGAAGGCATACACAAGCCAAATTCTATGTTGGATTTAGGCTGGAATCCTCTGTTGGTTTCTTTCTTCAATCAATTAAAATTTGATAATTGAAGTTAATCTGTGTACTATGCATGCATGTTTGTTCGGCGAAAAAAAATTGAACTTTTTTTGGCTCAGCTTTAAGATGTTTTGTCTATTGGGGTTGATATGTTCCTATTGAAATACAGATCATTGTTTCATTTTATTGTCTGATCCTCTTTACTGAAGTTCAATTTAATTGCAAGAAGTCTTATTTTAGTCATGTTATGTTGATGATTTTGGTCATATATATCTATACATTCAAAAATTATAGCTACTGCTAATTTTCCCTCACATTGTGTGTTGCTGCAAGG
>JAULAV010002000.1:0-41955 GCA_030789695.1 Scilla litardierei | reverse complement strand
AAACTAATCGGAACCCTAGAGCTGAAATCAACAGAACAACCTAACCCTAGAGCTGAAACCGAACCCTAGAAAGGAGAGGGAGGAAGAGGAGATACCCTAGGTCGAAGATCGGTGGACGGCGACGGTGGGGGATGGTCGGAAATTGGCCGGAAGACGAAGGGTCTCAAGGGAGGTCGGGGTTTTGAGCGGAGAGAGAGAAGTTTTCGATCGATTAGAATGAAAATCGATCGACTAAACTGAGTTTAAGTCGGTCGATTTCCCAAATGACCAAACAGCCCCTGGCACAACTAGTCGGTCACAGTTCAAGCACTGACCGACTAGATCACGATCTAGTCGGTCGGTCAATGAGCTTGAACCGACTAGGTGCAAACAGTGGCTGAATCCAAGAAGTACTGACAAGATTTAGTCGGTCTGCGTTCAAGTACTGACCGACTAGATCTCAATCTAGTCGGTCGGTCACTGAACATGAACCGACTAAAGAGTCAAAAACTTGAAAATCAAGTTCTCTCCATAATACGCTTGGACGATAAATCTCAAAACTCTCAATAAACATCTAAACTACCCCATTAAACATCGAAAAACAGAAATTTGACGATTACGCACAAATCGAACGAAAAATTAAGATATCACTTAAAATTCCCGAAAAATCCAATAATTCTAGCATGAATGAGATATTGTCAAGAATAATAGCATGCAAAATTATTGAATGAAACATGAATCCTATATTTCGGATTCACCCATAATCCCCAATTCTCGACGCAACCGCACAAAGGAGTCCTCCTTTAGGGGTTTCGTGAAAATATCGGCGATTTGCTTTTGGGTTTCAACGTACACTAGAATGATGTCCTTTTTAGCAACATGGTCATCTAAAAAGTGGTGGCGGACATCTATGTGTTTCGAGCGGGAATGATGTACCGGGTTCTTGGAAAGACATATTGCACTTTGGTTGTCAACCATGATAGGGCAAGTATCACAATTTATACCAAAGTCTTTAAGTGTGTGTCTCATCCAAAGAACTTGAGCACACGCGGCACCGGCGGCAATATATTCCGCCTCGGTGGTTGAAAGTGATACGGAATTTTGCTTCTTGGAAAACCAAGAGACAAGAGAATTTCCTATAAAATGGCAAGTGCCACTAGTACTTTTCCTGTCGGATTTGCATCCCGCATAATCGGCATCACTATATGAGATTAACTCATATGTGCTAGATCTCGGATAAAGTAATCCAAAATCTAAAGTGTAACTTAGATAGCGAAAAATACGCTTTACCGCTACTAAGTGAGACTCCTTAGGTTGAGACTGATAACGAGCACATATACATACGGCAAACATAATATCGGGCCTACTTGCGGTAAGATAAAGCAAACTACCAATCATACCTCGATATAAACGAATGTCTACATCCTTACCGCCCGTATTCTTGTCAAGATGCGTAGTCGTGCTCATTGGAGTCTTTTTCCCGGAGGCATTCTCCATTCCAAATCGCTTTAGCAACTCCACCGTGTACTTCGTTTGGTGGATGAAGATTGCATCGTTCATTTGGCGAATTTGGAGACCTAAGAAATATTTGAGTTCGCCCATGTGGCTCATCTCAAATTGTTCCTTCATAACATTAGAAAACTCTTCGCAAAGAGTGAAGTTAGTAGCACCGAAAATGATATCATCAACATAAATTTGTACTAATAAAATATCATTATTCGCATGCTTAATAAAAAGTGTTGAATCGGCTTCGCCCATTTTAAAATTCAAATCCAAAAGAAAATTCTTTAGGCGATCATACCAAGCTCGAGGAGCTTGTCTCAAACCATAAAGAGCTTTCTTTAGTTTAAAAACGTGATTTGGAAATTTTTCATTTATGAAGCCCGGAGGTTGAGAAACGTAAACTTCCTCAACTACATCTCCGTTTAAAAATGCACTTTTAACATCCATTTGAAATAATTTAAAATTCTTATGGCATGCAAAAGACAAAAGTAATTTAATTGATTCTAATCTAGCTACCGGAGCGAAGGATTCTTCGAAATCAATACCTTCCTCTTGTCGATAGCCTTGAGCTACTAACCGAGCTTTGTTCCGGACGACGACTTGGTTTTCGTCGGTTTTGTTCTTGAAAATCCACTTTGTCCCTATGACGGTGTGGTTCTTCGAAGGCAATGGAACAAGCTCCCACACTTCATTCCTCTCGAATTGAATGAGCTCCTCCTCCATGGCAAGGATCCAAGCACTATCTTCGCATGCTTCAACTATATTCTTTGGCTCTATCGATGAGGCAAAGGCACAATTGGCGAAGTGGTGAACTTGCGATCTTGTCTTGACACTATCTTGAATATTGCCAATTACTTGCTCATGGGGATGGTCGCGAATGACATGAAGTCGCTTGGGAATACCTTGATCACTTGGAACATTCTCAACAACTTCATTAGTCGGGTTAGTCTCAATAGAATCAATAGACTTAGAATTATCAAATGAATCACATAAAACATCCATAGAATCATTATCATTTGAAATTCTAGTTGGAACAAATCCTTCATTAAATGAGACATGAAGCGACTCCTCGATCGTCGAGGTTCGTTTGTTGAATATCCGGTAGGCTTTGCTACGCGAAGAATATCCCACAAAAATCCCCTCATCGGATCTCAGATCGAATTTGTCCAAACTACCATATGTGTTCTTAATAAAACATTTCGAACCAAAAACACGAAAATGTTTAACTTGAGGCAACCTACCAAACAACAATTCATAACAAGTTTGTTTAGTGCCGGGCCTCAAAAGTATTCTATTAAACACATAGCAAGCGGTGTGTACCGCTTCCGCCCAAAATTGATGGCCAAGTTGGCTATCATCAAGCATAGTGCGAGCACACTCCACTAGCATCCTATTCTTTCTCTCAACTACACCATTTTGAGGCGGTGCACGAGGGAAAGAGAAGGTGTGAGTAATACCAACTTCATCACAAAATGTCTCAAAAGACTCATTCTCAAATTCACCTCCATGATCACTACGAATAGTGACAATGGTGTTTCCTAAGAGATTTTGTACTTTCTTAACAAAAATTGTGAAGTTTTCAAAAGCTTCATTTTTATTGCACAAGAAAAATACCCAAGTAAATCTTGAATAGTCATCTACGATGACAAGTCCATACCTTGCATTTCCTAAGGAAGCTACTCTAGTTGGCCCAAATAAATCTAGATGTAATAGCTCTAGTGGCCGTTTTGTAGAGATGCTTTTCTTAGGTTTAAATGAAGATTTAGGAAGCTTGCCGCGTTGACAACAATCACAAAAACTTTTCTTTTCAAAAACAAGCTTCGGAAAACCTTTAATAGAATTCAATTTTGAAAGCTTATATAGTGTTCCAAAGTTCACATGTCCAAAGCGTCGATGCCATAAGTGTTGTTCACTTGTGTTGGCAACGAGACATTGTTCATATGACTTAGGAAGATCCAAAATATAAATGTCTTTACGACGAGTTCCGGAAAATAATAATTTTTCATTATCCTTTCTTAAAATATGACACAATCCTTTCGCAAAGCTAACTTTGTAACCTTTGTCACAAAGTTGACTTATTGAAATAAGATTATGATTTAAACCACTAACAAGATACACATCACTAATTAATGGTTTAGAAGGGTTACCTACATTACCAACACCTATGATGGTTCCGCTCTCGTTGCCTCCAAATACGACGCGGTTTCCATTCACAATGGGAACCACTCCGGAGAGCAATCGAGCGTCACCCGTCATGTGTTTGGAGCACCCGCTATCGAGTATCCAATTCCCTTTGGAGCTAAATTTAAATTTGTTGCTCCTTTTCTTTTTCTTTTCCTTGAGTACCTAAAGATAGATAAGTTTCATATCATGGTACCCAAGGTCATTGGGTCCAAGGGATTAGACCTTTGGAAGCCAAGTCCAAGTGGACTTAGACTTCCCCACATAATTCTTACTATGCACAACATCCGAAAAATAAGCATTCATATATATTTGTTTTTCGTCCATGCTTGTGTCCTTTGGGCTCCAAATAGTGAAAACTTTGGGAGCCATCATCCTATTGGGTGCATGCATGCGACGTTGATTTCTACGTGATGCATGTTGTGGATAGGCATACGGGACATGATGGAATGGTGCACGACGAGAATTATTCATATGATGAGGTGGGTGTACATATGCATGTGTGGGAACACGTGCGTGAGGGTGTCTCACTTGGTGTGCACGTGCCCGGGAATGTGTTGCATAAAAATCATCATAAGTGTGAGACGGTGGAGTAGGACGTGTGTTCCTACGTGGCATGGAATTGGTGTACATAAAAGCATGCCCCTTCTTTGGAGGTCCACCCAAGGTGGGTTTCTTTCCAAAAGAGGGCGTGGACGAAGTGGAAGCATCATTGGTAGATGAACTATCAATAGAGTATTTGCTACCACTCGTAGAGTCACCGGAAGTTGGCCTAACAAAAGTAGTGGCCGCTTTGGATGGACATCCCATCGTATACCCCAAACCAATGTGGTGATTGGCCGGAAGTAAGTCACTTAGGATTTTATCCAAATGGTCCTTACCTTTGTTGAATTTGTTAATTCGGCCCAATGTGTTCTCATATTTCTCTTTGAGAGAACGCATAGAAGTATCCAAATTGGATACTTGCGATGTGAGCACAAAAACACGAGATTTAAGATTCTCGTTCTCAATACTCAAAGTCGAGTTTTGAGAAGTTACATCCGCTATCCTATGTTCTTCCGGATCCTCGATGCTAACATGTTCAAGTTTAGATTTGAGATTAACAATCTCATTTCTTAACTCTTCAACAACGGTGTCGTTGTTGGTGATGATAGTCTTAGGCGATGTTTGAATGCTAGCTAGGTCATCTTTTACCTTAGTATATCTATTTACTAACTTAGTATATTTTGACCAAAGTTGAGTGTTAGCATCCCTAAGATCATCCATCGTTACCTCATCGCTTTCTTCATCACTATCATCGGAAGAGGAGGATCCTTGATCGTGCTCCTCTCTTGCCATGAAACACATGTGTGCTTGCTCCACGTGCTCATCGTCCGACTCTCCGCTTGAGGAATCCTCGGAGTCGGTGAAGGTAGCTCCGACAAGTCCCTTCTTGTTTCCTTTCGTGTACTTCTTGGACTTGTCATACTTTGGCGCCTTCCACTTCTCCTTTTGCTTGTTTTGAGGACAATCCGCTTTGATGTGTCCTGGCTTATTGCATTTAAAGCACAAAGGTGGAGAGGCGTTAGTAGATGTAAACTTAGATTTTTGTTTGAAGTTACCCTTTCGGAAGAAGCGATTGAACTTCTTTGCCATGAGTGCAATGGATTCCATGTCCATTTCTTCTTCCGAGTTCTCATCATCGGTAGAGGTGGATGAAGCCGGCTTGAATGCAATCGCCTTTTTCTTAGGCGCATCTAGGTTCAAATATGACTTCATCTTTTCTTGTAGCTTCACCTTGCTATCTTTGCGTACCTCATATGACATCAAAGTACCCATTAGTTGAACTACGGTATATTTGTCCATGTCATTACCTTCCTCGATGGCGAAGGTACGTTTTTCCCAAGAAGAGGGAAGTCCTTCAATAAGCTTTAAGCACTTCTCCTTTTGAGTGTAGATCTTGCCGAGGGCCTCTAACTCGTTTATTATGTCAACGAAACGAGCGTAATATTCTTTCATCTTCTCGCCCTGTTGCATATGAAACATTTCGTAATCTTTGGTTACGACTACGAGTTTAGAGTCTCTTACCCTACTCGTCCCTTCATGTAGAATGAGGAGGGAGTTCCAAATTTGATATGCACTCTTACATGTGCATATCTTATTGAAATCCTCGGGCTCCAATGCACATTGCAAGGCGTTCATTGCCTTGGCATTGCTTACCTCCGCGGCGACCTCCGCGGTAGTCCATTTCTCAAAATCTTCTTCTTCGGGTTCAATATACTCCTTCATTGTAGTTCTCCATAAAGATGCACTTCGGAAGAAGGTTTCCATCCGACACTTCCAGTACCCGTAGTTGGTACCGTTGAAGAATGGAGGCCTCGTAGAGGAATGTCCTTCCATCACGGAAGATGCTCCTTCACGGTTCCTGAAGGTGTCATAGTTGGAAGGTGGACGCACGGTCTTGTTGTCGTTGGCAGACATAGCTGAGAATCTGGCTCTGATACCAAATGTAATGCCCTACCAGCTACTGCACAAGTACTAGAGGGGGGGTGAATAGTACTTTAAAATAATAAGGCGTATAATTCCAAATTAAATTGCAAACAACCACCAAATCAATTTGCGGAAGCTTAAATTGAATGACAACAATGAAATTAACAAAGCAAACAAACGATGTTAATGGGTTCGGATCCACCCAAGTCTCCCCGACTTGTTCCCGGTGATCCTACGTCCCAACCACCCGGATCCCCTCCGGATACTTGAGTTAGAAACCCTAACTCAAGATTTCCACTATGAATATCTTGTGAAAAACCTTCACAAGATCAAATCATACATGCAATGGCAAAGTGAATCCCACAACCCGGGATCACAAACTTCTCTCACAACCGAGAGAGCCAATAAGCAATATAAAGAGTTTAAATGAAATAAATACTCTTACCACAAAATCATATACCTTGAGTTTTTCTTACCCAATAGGTGGAATGAAGGATTTGAGGAAGATGAAGTCACCAAGCCCTAGCACCAAGGAAATGAGCAGCAATGGGTGCCTAGGGAAGAGTTGGAGACTTGGATCAAGCAATAGCTTGAAGAGCTCACCAAGAACAAGCTTCTCTCTAGATCTAGAAATGAGAGAGAATGGGTTTCTTGTGAGGAAGAGAGCTTTAGATTTGAGGGAGAATAGCTATCTCTTTAGAACTCAATGAATCTCTTAATGGCAGCTCTATTGAAGATAGAAATGACCTAGGTTCGTATTTATAGGAACCCAAAAACATAAGTTAGGTCAATCTCCAACGGAAAGAAATCTGAGAGAATTAGTCGGTCAAGGAACAATCACTGACCGACTAGTTCATCAACTAGTCGGTCAGTCACAAAGCATGGACCGACTAAGAGCAGATCAGAGAAGAGATAGAACTTCAGACCTAGAAAACTAGTCGGTCCAAGAACACTGTCTGACCGACTAAGAGGCAAAACAACATAGTCTGAAGGCAAGTTGACTTAGTCGGTCCAAGAACAAAAGTTGACCGACTAGATAGTCAACTAGTCGGTCATCAAACGTTCTTAGACCGACTAACGGAAAACAGTAGCTTAGGAGAAATTTGGCATGTACAGTAAATCACAACTAGTCGGTCAAAGAAGCATCACTGACCGACTAGTTCACAAACTAGTCGGTCGGTGAGTCAACGTAGACCGACTAACTGTAAACAGTAAAGAACAAAGATTTAACTGACTGAAACTAGTCGGTCCAAGAACAGTGGCCGACCGACTAGATCTCCATCTAGTCGGTCAGTACTTGTTCTTGTACCAACTAACATGCACAACAAGGTCCGAATCGAAGCGCGACGCTTCGAGGAAGTTAGAGTGAACTTGTGCAAGAATCCTAGAGCTACGAAATGAGCGAACTGAAGATAGAAACGTAAGATATACTCAAGGCTTAACATTCTATCAATCGAAACTAAAAGACTATAAATAAAACCTTAATAAACGGTCTTTGAGAGCTTCGATTGAATCTTCATTACTTCCAAAGCGTTGCAGGAGCTTCAACGAAGCTTTAGGCTTGAATACGAGCTTTTGGAAGTGTTGAGATGTCGCTTTGAATATTCTCGTGAAATTGGCGACGATCTCCAATACTGCGCTCACAAATTGTTAGTTCATGAATTATTTATGTTTGCTCATCATCCAAAACCAAATCCGGGGAGTCCAATATTCAACATACTCTCCCAAGTGGGAGAACGGTACACGACGAGGGGATTTGCACCAAGTAAAAAATAAAAAGAAGTCGGATTCTAAACACTTGGGCAAGGGAGATATTTCGCTGATCAGAGCATAGGCTAAAATGGGTTATCCTAGTCCTAACTATGGAATCCCGACACATGCGAAATGAAGCATACAATATGTATATTCATGCCTACAGAAGAAGATAAGATAGGCAAATACCACATATTCAAATCGAAGCATGATAATCTAGGGGTCATTCCTGGACAGGTATATAAAACACAATCACAAATTAGAAGCACACCAAACAGCTAGGCACGACACACGACTCACAAAAAAGCAAAATGGACCCACGAAGCATGAAATGCAGGAGGACTCGACTTCCTAGGGTTAGTGAATGTAATTATCGAAGCCATGCTAGGTGTGTGTGTGATTTTTGTGGCAATTCATCATAGGGTTCATCTCTAGGAGAAAGAGACAAAAAAGAAGAAAAGAAAAAGAGAAAGAGAAAGACGGAGAAAAACGACTCAAAAAACGAAGAAAAAGACGCAAATGACGCACAAAGTGCGACTCCCCCAAGCTGAAGCTTGCATTGCCCTCAATGCAATAAAACTAAATACGTGAGGGCAATGAAAATGGGGGGGAATGCGCACCGACACAAAAAGACATGAAGAACAAGGAAAACACACAAACGAAACTGAAAATGAAAATAAAAATAAAGATCACACCACACGACATAAAAACAGAAAATAAAATAAAAAATCACACGACACAACATATAAACAAACACACAAAGAAAAACGACACACGACAGCACACAGAAAAATTTGACTTCCCCCAAGCTAGACATGACAATGCTAGCGATAAGATGTGATCGTGAAAATGCAGAGATAAGCAAGGAGGGAGGTCAATAAAAGAAAAGAATGGAAATAAAAAATAAAAATGGGACCTGATGTGTGAGTGGGTCCTCCCCCAAGCTATGGGCCCCGCAAAGACAGATGTGCACTAAAAATAGGGGGAGGCAAAAAGTGGATGGGAATATATCAAGCAGAGGCACCACCCTCTGGGGGTGGTGATGGGGCCATGTGTTGAGGACCAGGAGTGGTGGGGGTGGGATGTCAAGTTCGGAATCATCGGGTGAGTCAGTGCGAATGTGACGAATGAGGCTTTGAAGGACGGGTAGGTCACGCTCGACCGACTGCTGAGTTGCCTGACCACCAACTCCTGCCAGGAGGAGCATGGACATGAACCGGTCAGCTTCATCGTCGTCACGGAATGTCACCTGGTATTCGGTATCGCCAATGTAAACGGGTTCAGAGGGGCGTGGGGCGGGGGTGGTGGATGAATTGGTGGCAGTGGTGGGTCAGGTGGGGGATTGTGTGCGACGAGAGCGCCGGGTAGGTCTAGGATTGGACGTGCTGGCATTGGTGGGCTTAGCACGGCGAGGAGGCATTGTGCAGGAGTCATATGTGTGTGTGTGTGTGTGTGTGTGTGTGTGTGTGTGTGTGTGTGTGTGTGTGTGTGTGTGTGTGTGTGTGTGTGTGTAAGATACAATGAATACACACTAATACAAAATGAAATTCTAGAGGAAAATATAAAATTGAGCTAAGGAGCAAAGTTACCTAAGCGAGACGAAGATCCTTGCTAGTAGATGTCCCAACGCTATGCAACAGGGAGAAGTGTGAAGCCGTGGCAACTACTTTCAGTAAATTTTCGAAAATGGGGGTGTCTGGGTGGAAATTAGGGCTTTGGGTACGGGAGAAATCGAAAAGGAAGGGGGAGAGATCGATGGAGAGATGGAAAAGGCGAGGGGAGAGATTGATTGGAGGGGGTTTGGGTCGGTTGAGAGAGAAACGGCACCGTTTGGAGCTCAGGGAAGTCGAAACGGTTGAGAGGGAATCGGGGTCGGGCGAGGGAGATGAGCGGGTGAGGGGGTCGGGCTTATATAGAGTTTAAGTCAAACCGATCAGGTGAAATGTCACCCGATCGGTTGACTTTTAGGTCGAAATTTTTGCTGAAAGTTGGCTACAGGTGACCCGATCGGTTGAGAACTCAACCGATTGGTTCGTCACTTCACACTTTTTCTCGAAAGTTTAGTACAGCTCACCCGGTCTGTCACCCGACCACGTTTCGTATCAACCGATCGGCTGATCATTTCCAAAAAATTCCCGAGACTTCTGCTCAGCTCACACGGTCTTCCACCCGGTCACGCTTAGCTTCACCCGTCCGGTTCGCAAGGAGAGTAGATACAGCCATCGTCCGATACGTCTCACCCGATCGGTTGAGTTGTCACCCGATCGGGTGATGTAACGACTGGTTTTTGTATGATTGGATTATCAGTGTGTTTTGCTTGTGATGGTGGGTTCTCTCCTTGTGTGGTTTCCATTTCCATAGTTCTCGCTTTCATTCATCTCGTTGAGATTTCCTAGCTTTCGTTTTCATTCCTTTTGATGTGATCTTCTAGGTTCTTCCTTAGAATCATTGAACTCGGAGTAAGTCACTCGTGACGAGCTTCATATCGATCATATCTTAGAGTATAAATCGATCCTAGAAGCCATAGAAATCTTCCCGAAGCTTCGCGCTTCGAATCGGCACTTTTCGTGCACGTTAGTTGGTTCAAGAAGGAGAACCAACCGACTAGATCTCAATCTAGTCGGTCGGCAATCCTTAATGGACCGACTAGTGGGCCTTGATTATAATTCAGGAGTTACTGTTTATCTTTAGTCGGTCTAAGAACATCTTTCGACCGACTAGATGCTAAACTAGTCGGTCAGGAATCCTTCTCAGACCGACTAACTCTCATTTCCTTGATCTCTCTCAGAATTCAGCCTTTAGTCGGTCAATGAACACTCATCGACCGACTTGTTCTCAAACTAGTCGGTTGACAAGCCTTCACATACCGACTAACTCATAGTCCAGTTTTCCTTAGCGAGCTACTGTTTACTCTTAGTCGGTCTGCGTTGATCAACCGACCGACTAGTTCCCAAACTAGTCGGTCACCAATCCTTCTTTGACCGACTAATCAGCCCAGGAAACCCTAGTTTGCCCTAGCCGCCACACGATTTTCTATATAAACCCCCAATCATTTTCTTCTCTTCCCTCTCTTCATCTGAACCTCCTCCTTCCCCAAATCATCCCCCTTCTTCCCCAAACCATTAATCCTTCATCCCAAGCTCATCCATCATCATCCAAACCCTCATTTCACATATCCTACCTCTCATCTTCCTCAATCTTTCATCAAACCCCAAAATCCACATCAAAACCCATTTCTCCAGGTTTTCCCTCATTTCCGGATCTGAGCCGAATCGTTCTTCCGTCGCCATAGTTCTCGGCGTCGTTCCTCCGCTTCTTCACGGGTAGTATTCTTCCTTTAATAATCTCATAACCCACACTTGATATTTGTGAAACCCTAGTAATAATGGATGTTGTTTGATGATTGTTTCTCCATGACAGCGATTCCCTTCCCCGTAGATTAGCGCTTGTGGGACGAACCTTCGCGATCGTCTTCCTCGGTGCTAGGCAAGTGAAACTTGCATCTCTTGAATTGGGCCATGTCTTAGGCCAGTTCCCTTGCTTTAGCGTAAAAGAGACTAAACGGTGAAAGGATAGCCGTTTAGACGCCCTTGACCTAGCTTGACAACGAAGCTTGGTCCGTCACCCTCATCATGCTTGTATGTCACGTTTACTTTAAATTAACGGTACGTGAATATGTTCATGTCATTGCATTTTGCCTGTCACGTTTAAATTCGATTAACGGTACGTAAATATCTGTTCCTGGCATTGCATAGTGATTATTTATCGTGATTGTGTATCACACGCTACAACATTATATTCCTGGCTCGTGTTCCAGAAGCGAGCCCTGTAGTTGGAAACCCCAACGCTCGACACATATAGGTGGGGTAAGAGATAAGCGGACTGAGCCCCTAGTTGGCCTGATCTGCCACTCCGGCCAGCAGGTGGACTCTCTAATGCACAAGTGAATAATAGTGATAAGAGATAAGCGGACTGAGCCCCGAGTTGGCCTGATCCGCCACTCCGGCCAGCAGGTGGACTCTCTAGTGCACAAGTGAATAATAGTGAAAAGAGATAAGCGGACTGAGCCCCGAGTTGGCCTGATCCGCCACTCTGGCCAGCAGGTGGACTCTCTATGCACTAAGTGATTAACAGTGATAATCGTGATAAGTGATTCATGAATTAGTGATTTGGTAGCTTTTGCTACATCGTGCGTGCTTGTCTCTTCCTTTAAACTATTGCATCTTACTTAACTGTCATGTCATTGCTTAATATTGTAAATGCTAGGTTGTTAGTTACTTTCAGTTTCCTTGCACAAGTCCTTCCAGACTTGCTGACATGTGCCCCTCTCTCTTTAGGGTGTCACATGTTAGACCCAGTGCCAGAGTTTTGTTGCAGGGGATATGGTGTTGCTGATGCTGAAGTTTGCTGTGGTGGTAAGTGGACACCAAGGGCCTGTCTTGAAGACCGCTCGTGTTCACTTCTTTGTTTAGGTTACTGTTAGTTGTTGGTGTGTGGCACCTTTGTATGTATGTTATAACTTTGTTGGCCATGTTGGGCCTTAGACTCTTTTTCCTTTAGCCTGGTGGCTTTTCTGCGATATTGTAATTTGTTTATGGACATTTGGATATTCAATAAAATGTCGTCTCATTTCCTTATTATCATTGTTGTTTCGTTTCGCTTTGCAAGGACTTGCCATAATAAGTGTTTTTATACGCTTATCAGACTTGGAGCTTCACAGCTTCAAGTTTGTGCGGACCTTCTCACGTCTCGCCTCCACATTTTTGGGAAGCGGGGCGTGACAGGTTTTAGTGGTGGCCCATGCAGGTCCATTTGCAAATGCGAACTATCGGAACAACGATAATAATTATAAAATGTCCATTAAATGAATTAGAACATCCAAGTTATAAGCCTTGAGTCTAGTTTTTAGCGTTCCTATGCCTTAAGTAGCTGGTAGACGTGTTAGGGCATCTGTCTCAGCTTAGTAGGAAACCCATTAGATCAGGACCCTAGCTAGACTTAGATAGACGTCTGTGCTTGCTAGTTAGGAATCCTTGATTGTTAGCTAGACTCCATGTTAGTGATTTGTTTGATTGTCTTAAGAGTTACCTTAGTGGTTCTCGCCTAGCTCTGGCCATGATAGACTCCTAGGATTTCTTTAGCGGTTCGCTTGGGTTCATCGATTTCGGGCCCAACAGAACATGATCTTGATTCTCTTAGAACCTTCCTGAGATCTATATATTCTAACCCATTAGAAGCTTTAGTGTTAAGGTTCCCTTGGCCTTTAGTTAACCCGATGATTAGAACCCCCCCTGATTCAATCTTTCCTGGTCACTACACTTTGGTGTTACTGACCGTGGATCTTCATCATGGTTTTCTTGCATTGTAATTTAGGCGCATTCAATTCACATGACCACCTCATTACAATTATCCTTGATCTTTCAAATGTTTTCCGTTGCAACTCTTGATTCTTCCAAAGTTATTTTCGAATACTTTCCTTATTTGAAGTTTCACTCAATTTAAATTTTGTTCTAAACTTCTTTAAATATGTCTTTTGATGGAGTTAAAAGTCGTTCTTGAATTTTGAAGACTTTTGGTTGTAATTTTAAAATTACTATCTTGTACTATTTTTCTAACAATGTATCTTTCGCATTTCGATTTTTAAACTTTATTACTATCCTGATGGTTCGATATACCGTCCTTTTTCCTAACTACAAAAAATTATTTTAACCACTTATCTTACATACCTTTAGGGGTATTTTTCCAAACTGAATGGACTTCAACTAGTTTTTGTATATATCAATTATAGGTTCGTCGTACTCGTACTTCAAAAGTTTTATACCAACACGTTCTTTTGGCGAATCATTATTTCCCTAAAAGTATCTTCGATCTTCTTCTTTCGTTAAGTTTAAATTTGTTCGAAACGCTTTTGATATATGTAAGGTTTCATGCTCCTTCGCCGACTTAAATTATTTATGTTTTTAAATATCGAAACTTGTGTTGAGAATTTTTAGATTTGAAGTTTATAATATTTTCAGCATATACTTTCGTATCGATATAAATGTCTTGTGCCTTTTCATATACCAATTTCATTCTGAACCGTATTTCTATTTTCCTAACTCGATTCATAATTTATTTTCTTACTTGTGCCATTGAAATTCTATTCGAAAACACCTCGTGCTTACTCTTAATAAACTTTTCAAGTCCCTTTGGACTTCGGCTTTTAGCAAGTCGATTTTATGCTCAACATTTTCCATATTTCAGACTTTTGTAATAAAAAAAAATTACTATTTCGAAATCATTCCTAACTTAGACCCTTCATAAAACGGTTTAAAAGTTTTAATACTAACTCGATGAGTTTAAATATCCTTTTCTCTTTCCATACTACTAAGATATTATCTTTCCATTCACCATACACACTTTTAAGATAATTTCTAAAATATGACTTCAATTATTTTTATATATCGGTACCACGTTCGTTTGCTCGTACTTTAAGATCTTGTATAAATCCATTGTTTGGCAAATCCGGGTCCCTAAAAAAAGTATTTAAAATGTTATTTATTTGGAATTTCTCTTCAATTTTAAAAACTTGTAAGCTTTTAGCATAGGCCTAAATTTTCACACTATAGTTGATCGGATTTCATTCTTTGAATTTCGAAATTTTGCCGAAATATTGTATTAAGCTACTGCTGTATAATATTTTCGAACCTCTCCGTTGCAAATCTTGAACTTTCTGATAAGTTTAAATTTTTTCGGAACTTCAATATATATACTTTTACCTCATACCCTTTCGTTGACTTAAATTTATTTTTCAATTTCGAAAGTTTTAACGAGATTTGATTACTGATTTATAATGTTTTTCCAGCCTTTACTTTCATACCTATTTAAATATCTCGTCCCTTTTCATATATCAATTTAAATTCTGAGCTTACTAATTTTTCTCAAATTCGATTTATAAAGTTTTTCCTTTCTTATTTATGCCGCTCAAATGATTCATCACGCTCCCTTAATATACCTTCCAAGTCACACATGATTTCAGCTTTCAACAAACCAAGGATATGTTCAACATTTTCTCTATTCCAATTTTTGGAAAATTACGTTTTCGTAACCATTTTCTGACCTGGACCTTCCATAATTTGGTTTTAAAAGTTTATTACGAATTTTGATAAACCTACTACTAAGTTTTCCGTTCACCATACATGCTTTTAGAAAATTTCTAAACTAAATCGAATTTCGAATATTTTTATATCAGTGCTAGGCTCATTAGCTCGTATGTTAAGAGCTTTGTGTAAAACAGTCTCTTTTTGGCAAATCCTGATTCCTCTAAAAGTAGTTTCAATATTGATTACTTTAAATTTTCCCTGGCTTAAGGATTTTGAAAGCATTCAACCTGAGTTTAATTTTTTCAATTAATTTAATTTCATTTCAAACCTTGCAAACGTTATTAAGTTACTGCTGTGTAATATTTTCTAAACTACGACCTCAAAATTCGTGTAAATGATTTACTTCCTTTTTAATTACTTTATGTAAGCCAATAAACCGTTTTCTCCTATTATGTATATTCGACTCGAACTTATTTCAAACAATTTGTTTTATCGACCTCTAAATATTTTTATACGAAAAGGGACTCCAACTTTTGAAGTATAACGGTTTTCAAACTTTCGTATTTTAGAATATGTTATTTACACTATTTTCCATGTGTCTTAATGGAGCATCATTACATCATTACACGACCGTTTTCATGCTTTTCGATCCTTCTATTCATTACGCTTTTGATTTCGATTTCTTTCCCTTTGTCTAGCCAATAGAGCTTGTCGTTGCCTGTGTCAACCTTATTATGGTTTGGTGGGCCCATTAGTTAAGTGGTTATGTCGTCGTAGCGTTGATTTCGTGGTGTGTATATAGTAGTATGGGTGTTGGCATTTGTATGTTGTGTGTAGGTAATTTTCTGCTTGAGTATGATGTGATATACGTATGATAACAGAATGATAATTTTGATTGGTACTACTCGTTTTATGAGATGTCGTATGCGTGTATATCAGGAGGTATACCCGACTATTGCATCTCTTAAACTTGTATGTAGTTGATGTGTTGATATGGTAATTATAAATGGATGGATAAGGTGTGAAAATATGTGATACGTGGATGTGAATGCCTTGGAGTGGTATTGGTATGTGTATGGATACTGTGTTACGCATATAAATGTCCTGCTATGATTTGAGTCTCACTCAAGCTTGAGTGGGTATACTCTATGTACTTTGGTATAATTGTATGTGGTGGTGAATAGTGATGGATGATGTATGTATGGTGTTTGAGTTGTTTGTGCTTGGTTGTGTTACGCACACGATTGTGGGTGGTTATACCAATATATAGTTATAGGACTATATGTGAGGTGAAAATAGGGTGAAATATTTGCATGTATTTGAATGACTAAATAAATATGAAATTATTTTCAAATAAGAGAGGCTTGGTTATTTTCTTATAGTAAGTAATAAGTGTTTATTGTTGTATAAATATATTGACTATATATATGTGATTGAAATACGTGTATGAAATTGATTGACTATAATAAGTATGAGTGTACTATGTGCGTGAAAATATGTGCGTAGTGGTAGTAATATTTGATTTCTAGTGCATATATATAAGCACTCGAAATGAAAGTACTTGGTTGAATTTAAGATGTGATATTGGTTGAGGGTAGTTACCAGAGCGACTATATATATGTTAGGAAGTCCGAGGACGGACTTTATTATAAGGTGGGTAGGATGTAACGACTGGTTTTTGTATGATTGGATTATCAGTGTGTTTTGCTTGTGATGGTGGGTTCTCTCCTTGTGTGGTTTCCATTTCCATAGTTCTCGCTGTCATTCATCTCGTTGAGATTTCCTAGCTTTCGTTTTCATTCCTTTTGATGCGATCTTCTAGGTTCTTCCTTAGAATCATTGAACTCGGAGTAAGTCACTCGTGACGAGCTTCATATCGATCATATCTTAGAGTATAAATCGATCCTAGAAGCCATAGAAATCTTCCCGAAGCTTCGCGCTTCGAATCGGCACTTTTCGTGCACGTTAGTTGGTTCAAGAAGGAGAACCAACCGACTAGATCTCAATCTAGTCGGTCGGCAATCCTTAATGGACCGACTAGTGGGTCTTGATTATAATTCAGGAGTTACTGTTTATCTTTAGTCGGTCTAAGAACATCTTTCGACCGACTAGATGCTAAACTAGTCGGTCAGGAATCCTTCTCAGACCGACTAACTCTCATTTCCTTGATCTCTCTCAGATTTCAGCCTTTAGTCGGTCAATGAACACTCACCGACCGACTAGTTCTCAAACTAGTCGGTTGACAAGCCTTCACAGACCGACTAACTCATAGTCCAGTTTTCCTGAGCGAGCTACTGTTTACTCTTAGTCGGTCTGTGTTGATCAACCGACCGACTAGTTCCCAAACTAGTCGGTCACCAATCCTTCTTTGACCGACTAATCAGCCCAGGAAACCCTAGTTTGCCCTAGCCGCCACACGATTTTCTATATAAACCCCCAATCATTTTCTTCTCTTCCCTCTCTTCATCTGAACCTCCTCCTTCCCCAAATCATCCCCCTTCTTCCCCAAACCATTAATCCTTCATCCCAAGCTCATCCATCATCATCCAAACCCTCATTTCACATATCCTACCTCTCATCTTCCTCAATCTTTCATCAAACCCCAAAATCCACATCAAAACCCATTTCTCCAGGTTTTCCCTCATTTCCGGATCTGAGCCGAATCGTTCTTCCGTCGCCATAGTTCTCGGCGTCGTTCCTCCGCTTCTTCACGGGTAGTATTCTTCCTTTAATAATCTCATAACCCACACTTGATATTTGTGAAACCCTAGTAATAATGGATGTTGTTTGATGATTGTTTCTCCATGACAGCGATTCCCTTCCCCGTAGATTAGCGCTTGTGGGACGAACCTTCGCGATCGTCTTCCTCGGTGCTAGGCAAGTGAAACTTGCATCTCTTGAATTGGGCCATGTCTTAGGCCAGTTCCCTTGCTTTAGCGTAAAAGAGACTAAACGGTGAAAGGATAGCCGTTTAGACGCCATTGACCTAGCTTGACAACGAAGCTTGGTCCGTCACCCTCATCATGCTTGTATGTCACGTTTACTTTAAATTAACGGTACGCGAATATGTTCATGTCATTGCATTTTGCCTGTCACGTTTAAATTCAATTAACGGTACGCAAATATCTGTTCCTGGCATTGCATAGTGATTATTTATCGTGATTGCGTAGCACACGCTACAACATTATATTCCTGGCTCGTGTTCCAGAAGCGAGCCCTGTAGTTGGAAACCCCAACGCTCGACACATATGGGTGGGGTAAGAGATAAGCGGACTGAGCCCCGAGTTGGCCTGATCCGCCACTCCGGCCAGCAGGTGGACTCTCTAGTGCACAAGTGAATAATAGTGATAAGAGATAAGCGTACTGAGCCCCGAGTTGGCCTGATCCGCCACTCCGGCCAGCAGGTGGACTCTCTAGTGCACAAGTGAATAATAGTGATAAGAGATAAGCGGACTGAGACCCGAGTTGGCCTGATCCGCCACTCCGGCCAGCAGGTGGACTCTCTATGCACTAAGTGATTAACAGTGATAATCGTGATAAGTGATTCGTGAATTAGTGATTTGGTAGCTTTTGCTACATCGTGCGTGATTGTCTCTTCCTTTAAACTATTGCATCTTACTTAACTGTCATGTCATTGCTTAATATTGTAAATGCTAGGTTGTTAGTTACTTTCAGTTTCCTTACACAAGTCCTTCCAGACTTGCTGACATGTGCCCCTCTCTCTTTTGGGTGTCACATGTTAGACCCAGAGCCAGAGTTTTGTTGCAGGGGATATGGTGTTGCTGATGCTGAAGTTTGCTGTGGTGGTGAGTGGACACCAAGGGCCTGTCTTGAAGACCGCTCGTGTTCACTTCTTTGTTTAGGTTACTGTTAGTTGTTGGTGTGTGGCACCTTTGTATGTATGTTATACCTTTGTTGGCCATGTTGGGCCTTAGACTCTTTTTCCTTTAGCCTGGTGGCTTTTCTGCGATATTGTAATTTGTTTATGGACATTTGGAGATTCAATAAAATGTCGTCTCATTTTCTTATTATCATTGTTGTTTCGTTTCGCTTTGCAAGGACTTGCCATAATAAGTGTTTTTATACGCTTATCAGACTTGGAGCTTCACAGCTTCAAGTTTGTGCGGACCTTCTCACGTCTCGCCTCCACATTTTTGGGAAGCGGGGCGTGACAGGTGAGGGCTTGTTTCCTGCAAAAATTCACGAGTGGCTTAAGTTCCTCGACGGATGATCTCGCGGCTGAAATTAATTATTAAAATAGAAAAAATAAAGGTGATAAAAATCCTAAAAACAAAGATAAAAGTTTAGAGCATGGGTTGCCTCCCACGAAGCGCTTTTGTTTAACGTCGTTTGCTCGACGCCAGTGGATGATACTCAAGGCGGACGGGGGTGATGTCCTAAAATCGGCATCGCTTCAGACTCAGAGCTGGCGGTCTTCAGTGTCGTCGGCGGTGAGAAGGAAACTTTCTCGACGACCCTACCCTTGTTGACGGGATCCGGGGGCTTTTCTCTTATGTTGGCGTCCACCGCCACTCGTTTCAGGATTCGGATCTCGTCACCGGTGAGCCCCATGGGCTCTTTCCCTTTCCTCTTCATTGGAGGAGCTTTCTGAAATCCTGGAGGGATCGTGTGTGCCGCATCCGCTTTCCCAGTAGCGTCATCATTCTTCGGGCCGTCACGTTCTTCTGAGTCCCCCATGCTATCGGGGGGATTTCTTGAAAGAATTTCCCAGGAGCTTTCTTCCACAGCTCTCTCTTCTTCTAACTCCAGCACATTGCATCTTGGATCACCCGGGGGATCGGGGTGATTCATTGACAACCCCAAGTCAAATTCGACTTTCTCATTGCCGACGTTAAGGGAAAGCTTCCCATTCTTCACATCTATCAAAATGCTGGCAGTGGCCATGAAAGGCCGTCCAAGAATGATGGGGGTGTGTGCATCTTCAGGCATGTCCATGACAACGAAGTCCACAGGCACATGCACCCCACTTACATTGACAGAGAGGTCATCTACAACCCCACCGGATATTTGACCGATCGGTCTGTAAGCTGTAGGGTGATTCCGGTGGGCTCCAAGTCACCCATCCCTATCCTCTTATACAGCGACAGGGGCATCAAACTGACGCTCGCTCCAAGATCGACGAGCACACGATGGATCTTTACCTCCCCGATCGCACAAGGGATAGAGAAACTCCATGGATCTTTAAGCTTAGGCGGATTTGCTCTCTGAATGAGAGTGCTGCATTCCGCCGTCAATACGACCTTCTCCTTTCTGGACCCTCTTGTCACTAAGTCCTTTAGAAATTTGGCGTAGGAGGGAATCGTCTCGATAGCTTCGAGGAAGGGGATTTACAAGCTTAGATCCTTGACCATGGCAAAGAATTTGCCATACTTTTCATCTATCTTGGCTTGGGCTAGCCGTTGTGGAAAAGGCACATCGGGCTTGAACACTTTGAGGCTCCCTTCCTCGTTTTTCTTCTTTTCCCTGTCAGGACTCCCTCCGGAGTTGTTGGCTTTGGTGACGAAGCACCGGCGTCAATCAATTTTTCAATCGGTCGCTCCATGACCAACGGTGCTTCCGGTTCCTTTGGGGGCACTCTTGCGGGGATTTGTGTTTCGCTCCTCAACACGATAGCGGATACATTTTCATGCTCGTGCGTGAGTGCCAAAGTTTGGTTTGATCCCCTCGGGTTCACCTCCGGTTGTGGCAGCAATAGATTTTGCGACCTTGAAAGGTTCGCCACTTGTAACCCCAGCTAGATTACTTGGTCCGTGAGAGCCCGGTGTCCCATTTCCAGCTTCAAATTTATCTTCTCCTGGTTGGTGATATATTGAGTCATAAGGGACTCAACCGGAGAGATGGCCCTCTGTTGGCCATATTGCTGCTGCTGCTGAACTGGTTGCTGATTCCTGGGAGCATATTGCTGATACTATTGTGGAGGCTGCTGCTGCTGAAACTGCTGCTGCTGAGGCCTAGCAGGCTGATATATCGGCTGCTGCTGTTGTTGAGGAGGCGGCTGTTGATACGGTGCCTGGTAACTAAGGTTGGGGTGGTTCTGGTTGTTCGGAGACTAGGCCGGGTTGGAGCTAGTCCGTGGTGGATACGGTGTATTTCCTGTAGGATTGTAGAATAGTGCGCTCGCTTGGTCCAATGGTGGTAAGATGACACCACCGTCGAATTCTCCATAGACTTCGGCTTCCACTGTCGCAATATGTTGTGTACCGGCACCATCGGCTCTTACCATCAGTGCAGAGATCTGGGTCGACAGCAAGTCAAACTTACTGGATAATTTGTCGAAGTCCTCGACCCTGTGGATACCCCCAGATCTAGGTGTGGCTCTCTCGTCACACCACCGCTCATTGTTTGATTCCTTTTTTTCTAGAATTTGTCCGGCATCTTCCTTACTCCTGGATATGAAGGACCCTCCAGCCGCGGCGTCCATGGAAGATTTCAAGTCATCCCTCAATCCGTTATAGAATAGATTAATTATCTGCCATTTCGGAAGCTCATGATGAGGGCATCTTCGCTACATTTCCTTATATCTCGTCCAAGCTTCATGCAAGGACTCGTGGCTGGCCTGGGAGAAGGAGGAGATCTCACTCCTCAGCTTCATGGTCTTCCGTGGAGGAAAGAACTTCGTCAGAAAAGCGTTTGAAAGCTTCTCCTAAGTGTTGAACGTATTTGGGTCCTTCCCCCTAAGCCACAGCTTGGCCTTATCTCGCAAAGAGAAAGGGAATAGCTTCAGACAGATGGCCTCAGTTGTGACACCGTTTATCCCGAAGGTGTCACATTTCTCCAAGAAGGAGTACAAATGTTTGATGGGGCTCTCCATGGGTGCCCCAAAGAATTGATCCTGCTGGATCCACGTCACCAAAGATGGCTTAAGCTCGAAGCTTTGCGTCGTAATAGCAGGAGGACAGATGGCGGAGGTGGACTCGATGGATGTCATCGAGTACTCCAGCAGAGACTTGTGAGGTGGGGTGTTCTCCCCCATGTCTTCGGGCTCTTCTCTTCTTCGCTTCTCGGTGGTCAGACGCCTTAGGGTGGCATTTATCTCGGGATCAATAGGAATCAAGTCATCAAGACTCCTTGTGTTCCTGCGCATTAAAAACAACAAACACCCGTGAAGCGAGAAGTGGGAAGGAAAAAGATAAAACAGAAAATAAAAAATAAAAATAAGAAAATAAAAGTGAAAAAGAAGAATGCGAAAATTATCGCGAGTTAGAGGTGTGAGCTAGACTCAAGGGTTCATTAAATCCTAAAATAACAAGCACGTTGCCTTCCCGGCAACGGCGCCATAAAACTTGACGTCCCCCACATTTGCGTGTCAGAAGTGTGTAATATATGATTGGGGGCGTGAGATTTAAATATTTATAACCGCAAGCGCACGGTGTTGTAGTGTGGCTTGGGGGTCGAAATCAGGGAGGCGTGGTTGTGCTTGTGTCAAGAAGGACCAAATTCACCCCAAGGAAGAGCTAGCCCGAATCGATAGATGGGTTGTCACAGAAAATAGAATGCGAGGGATAAACAATATAAAGGGAAAACCCGGGACTTCGGTTTCCACCCTATCATGCGATTCTCGTCGATACGGCCTATGGGCAGGATAACGATCGGAATTAGGGTCTAATGGTGAGACGTTGCCTCTAAGAGTGGTACCAGCGTCCCATGGGCTCGATATTCCGGTCGGTGCCCAGGATGATACGCCGGACTTTCCAGGTTCGGGCAGTGGGCATTTCCATGTCCATTAACATTGACCGACTCTGGGAGCACTAAGCTCGCAACGATAACTCCCAACATCTCATCCTGCTGCTCCCGCGCGCTAGGATTTGATGTCTACGCTAAGGGCGTGAGCTATGGCTAGGGAGTCAACCGCCAAGTTTATTCCCCCTTGACCCAACGGTCAAAGGCGGTCTTTTTCCCACCGATGACAATAAAACACCCTGCATAACTGGTAGATTCCTAATCCCTATCGATTTCCTAGTCCTATGGACGAATCGGGGAGAACCCACGAAGGGGTTTCCACCAAAATCCCAGATTTGGGAACTACTCACACATATTTACTAAAAAGCAATCTAAATCAAAATCGACTGTTAAAAACATGATCAAGCGATTGAAAAGCAGTAAGAGCAATGCAAATAACACTATATTAAAGTTTGGTAAAGATCAGACGACTTACAAATATCTAGAAAATTACAGCCGTCAAGAGAGAGAAAAAATAGCAAAAAATAAGAACTCCCGAATCTGGAAACCTAGGTTCTGTATTTATAGAAAACGACATCACCCGATCAGGTCAAGAATCACCCGATCGGGTGACCTGCTACGAACTTCGGTAGCCATCTTTGAGACTTCACCCGGTCAGATGACACGGTCGGTTGATAGAAGCTGCTCGTCGTTTGGATCTTAATCGTCGTCGGGTGAACCAATCGGTTGGTAAATCAACCGATCGCTGACGTGCGTTTATATTTCATATATTCACGCACATTTTCTTCTGTGTTTTTCCGCTATTTCCGCCGTCTTGTATTCGTTTTCTCGTGTTTTCTTGTTTTCTTTCACTTTTCCGTATTTTTGCATGTTTGCAGGAGTTTACCGGCATGGGGGACATAAAACGACTATATCATGAGTCCCCGGAGCAACGGGAGGAGTCACGCGTGATCCAGGGGGTCAAACGACGAAGATAGCATCTTTCAGCCCCTCACCCGACCGGTTGGTCACTTCCAACCGATCGGGTGATGCACGCGTACACCACCCGGACACAAGCTGGAGCGGTCAGAAAGTCAACCGGTCAGTTCAGAGACCGGTTCAAACGTCCCAACTCTCTGGAATTTGATGCTGAATGCCAACCGATCGGGTGACCTTCACCCGATCGGTTCACCTGTAGCCAATTCTCCGAAGCCAAGACACGGAGAGCTAAACCGACCAGTTCACCCGACGGCGCGAAGATCCAACCGGTCAGCTTCAACCCTCAACCGACCGTGCCGTATGATCGGGTGAAGTCCCATACTGAGCTATCGAAGAACGAAGTAGATCACCCGATCTGTTGACATTTCAACCGATCGGATGATATCGTTTTCTATATATATGACCCCTAGGTTTTCCAGAAACGGGAGTTGTTATTTTTTGTTGTTTTTTCTCTCTCTTGACGCCTGTAATTTTTCAGATATTAGTAAGTTGTCTGATCTTTGTTAAACTTTAATATAGTGTTATTTGCATTGCTCTTACTACTTTTCAATCGCCTGATCATGTTTCTAACGGTCGATTTTGATTTAGATTGCTTTTTAGTAAATATGTGTGAGTAGTTTCCAAATCTGGGATTTTGGTGGAAACCCCTTCGTGGGTTCTCCCCGATGCGTCCATAGGACTAGGAAATCGATAGGGATTAGGAATCTATTGGTTACGCGGGGTGTTTGATTGTCATCGGCGGGAAAAAGACCGCCTTTGACCGTTGGGCCAAGGGGGAATAAACTTGGCGGTTGACTCCCTAGCATAGCTCACGCCCTTAGCGTAGACGTCGAATCCTAGCATGCGGGAGCGGCAGGATGTGATGTTGGGAGTTATCGTTACGAGCTTAGTGCCCCCGGAGTCGGTCAGTGTTAATGGACATGGGAATGCCCACTGACCGAACCCGGGAAGTCCGACGTATCATCCTGGGCACCGACCGGAATATCGGGCCCATGGGACGTTGGTACCACTTTTAGAGGCAACGTCTCACCATTAGACCCTAATTCCGATCGTTATCCTACCCGTAGGCCGTATCGGCGAGAATCGCACGATAGGGTGGAAACCGAAGTCTTGGGTTTTTCATTTATATTGTTTATCCCTCGAATTCTATTTTCTGTGACAACCCATCATCCGATTCGGGCAAGCTCGCTCATGGGGTGAATCCGATCCTTCTTGAAACAAGCACAACCACGCCTCCCTGAGTTCGACCCCCAAGCCACACTACAACACCGTGTGCTTACGGTTATAAATATTTAAATTTAACGCCCCCAATTATATATTGCACACATCTGACGCGCAAACTCGGGGGATGTCAAGCTTTATGGCGCCGTTGCCGGGGAGGCAACGTGCTTGTCATTTTAGGATTTCATGAACCCTTGAGTCTAGCTCACATCTCTATCTCGCGATAATTTTCACATTCTTCTTTTCTCCTTTTTATTTTCTTATTTTTATTTTTTATTTTTTCTGTTTCTTTCCCACTTCTCGCTTCACGGGTGTTTGTTGTTTTTCATGCGCAGGAGTTCAAGAAGTCTCGACGACTTGATTCCTGTTGATCCGGAGATAAACGCCACCCTAAGGCGTTTGGCCGTCGAGAAGCAAAGAGGAGAGGATCCTGAACCATGGGGGAGAACACCCCACCTCACAAGTTCCTGCTGGAGTACTCGATGCCATCCATTGAGTCCACCTTCGCCATCCGTCCTCCTGCTATTACGGCGCAAAGCTTTGAGCTTAAGCCGTCTTTGGTGACGTGGATCCAGTAGGATCAATTTTTGGGTGCACCCATGGAGAACCCCATTAAACATTTGGGCTCCTTCTTGGAGAAATGTGACACCTTCCGGATAAACGGTGTCACAACTGAGGCGATCCGTCTGAAGCTATTCCCCTTCTCTCTGTGAGATAAGGCCAAGATGTGGCTTAGGGGGAAGGACCCAAATACGTTCAACACTTGGGAGAAGCTAGTAAACGCTTTTCTGACGAAGTTCTTTCCTCCGGGGAAGACCATGAAGCTGAGGAGTGAGATCTACTCCTTCTCCCAAGCCAGCCACGAGTCTCTGCATGAAGCCTGGACCAGATACAAGGAAATGCAGCGGAGATGTCCCCACCATGAGCTCCCCAAGTGGCAGGTCATAAATCTGTTCTATAATGGATTGATGGATGACTTAAAATCTTCCATGGACGCCGCGGCTGGAGGGTCCTTCATGTCCAGGAGTGAGAAAGATGCCGGAAAAAATCTAGAAAATAAGGCATCAAACAATGAGCGGTGGTGTGACGAGAGAGCCACACCTAGATCTGGGGGCATCCACAGGGTCGAGAACGTCGACAAATTATCCAGCAAGTTTGACTTGATGTCGACCCAGATCTCCGCACTGATGGTAGGAGCCGGTGGTGCCAGTACGCAACATATTGCCGCGGTGGAAACAGAAGTCATGGGGGACTTCGAGGGTGGTGACATCTCACCACCATTGGACCAAGCAAGCACACAATTCTACAATCCTATGGAAAATGCGATGTATCCACCACGGACTAGCTCCAACCCGCCCTACTCTCCAAACAACCGGAATCATCCCAATCTTAGCTACCGGGCACCGTATCAGCCGCTGCCGCCTGAGCAGCAGCAACAACAGATATATTAGTCGGCTAGGCCTCAGCAGCAGCAGTTTTAGTAGCAGCAGTTTCAGTAGCAACAACCTCCACAACAGTATCAATAGTATGCTCCCAGGAATCAGCAACCCATTCGGCAGCAATATGGCCAGCAGAGGGCCATCTCTCCGGTTGAGTCCCTCTTGACTCAATACATCGCCAACCAGGAGAAGATAAATTTGAAGCTGGAGATGGGGTAGAGAGTTCTCACTGATCAGGTAACCCATCTGGGGTTACAAGTGGCGAACCTTCAGAGGACGCAGAATCTATTACCGCCACAACCTGAAGTGAACCCGAGGGGATCAAATCAGACTTTGGCACTCACGCACGAGAATGCGAATGTGTCCGCCATCGTGTTGAGAAGCGGGACACAAATCCCCACAAGAGTGCCCCCCAAAGAACCGGAAGCACAGTTAGTCATAGAACGACCAATTGAAAAATTGAATGATGACGGTGCTTCGTTACCAAAGCAAACGACTCCGGAGGGAGTCCCTGAAGAGGAGAAGAAGAAAACCGAGGAAGGGAGACTTAGAGTGTTCAAGCCCGTTGTGCCTTTTCTGCAACGGCTAGCCCAAGCCAAGATAGACGAAAAGTATGGCAAATTCTTTGCCATGGTCAAGGATCTAAGCTTGCAAATCCCCTTCCTTGAAGCTATAGAGACGATTCCCTCCTACGCCAAATTTCTAAAGGATTTAGTGACAAGATGGTCCAGAAAGGAGAAAGTCGTATTGACGACGGAATGCAGCGCTATCATTCAGAGAGAAAATACGCCTAAGCTTAAAGACCCGGGGAGCTTCTCTATCCCTTGCGCGATCGGGGAGGTAAAGATCCATCGTGCGCTCATCGATTTTGGAGCGAGCATCAGTTTGATGCCCCTGTCGATGTACAAGAGGATATGGATGGGCGACTTGGAGCCCACTGGTATGACATTACAGCTTGCAGACCGTTCGGTCAAGTATCCTGTGGGTGTTGTAGATGACCTCCCTGTTAACGTAAGAGGGGTGCATGTGCTTGTGGACTTCATCGTCATGGACATGCCTGAAGATGCGCACACCCTCATCATCCTTGGATGGCCATTCATGGCCACTGCCGGCGTTTTAATATATGTGAAGAACGGAAAGCTTTCCCTTAACGTCGGCAACGAGAAAGTCGAATTTGACTTGGGGTTGTCAATGAAGCATCCCGATCCCCCAGATGATCCAAGATGCAATGTGCTGGAGATAGAAGAGCTGTGGAGGCAAGCTCCTGGGAAATTCTTTCAAGAAACCCCCCCCCCCCCCGATAGCTTGGGGGACATAGAAGAACCAGTCGTCTTGAAGAATTATGACGTTGCTAGAAAAGCGGATGCGACACACACGGTCCCTCCCGGATTTCAAAATGCTCCTCCGACGAGGAGGAAAGGGAAAGAGCCAATGGGGCTCACCGGAGAAGAGGTTCGGATCCTGAAACGAGTGGCGGTAGACGCCAATTTAAGGGAGAAGCCCCCCGGACCCCATGAACAAAGGGAGAGTCGTTGATCAAGTTTTCTTGTCACCACCGACTACACCAAAAGCTACCAGCTTTGAAGTTGAAGCGATGCCAGACTTTGGGCATCACCCGTATCGCCCAACTTGAACATCATCTACAGGCGTCGAGCTAACGACGTTAAACAAAAGCTCTTCATGGGAGGTAACCCATGATCTAAACCTTTGTTTCCAATTTTTAGGACTATTTTTAACTTTATTTTATCTATTTTAATAAATAAATCCAGGCGCAAGAACTTCCGTTGAGGGACTTAGGCCATTTGTGGACTTTTGCAGAAAACAAGGCCCCAACCGATCGGTTGATAACTCAACCAATCGGTTGGGATGTATCAGCTGATGGCTGTATTAGTCACTCAACGAACCGATCGGGTGAAGATATGTGTGATCGGTTGGCAGACCGGGTGAACGGGGGCTGAAGTCTCGGGAAATTTTCGGGAGTTGATCAACTGATCGGGTGAAGCTATGCGTGACTGGGTGGAAGACCGGGTGAGCTGTACTAAACTTTCGGGAAAAAGTGTGAAGCGGCGAACCGATCAGTTGAGTTCTCAACCGATCGGGTCGCCTGTAGCCAACTTTCAGCAATAATTTCGACCTAAAAGTCAACCGATCGGATGACATTTCACCCGATCGGTTCGACTTAAAATCCTATATATAGCCGCCCTCTGCCCGTTCATTCCCCCCTCGCCTGATTTCGAATTCCCATCGCCGTTTCGACTTCTCCTCCCTCGCTCGACCTCGTTCTTCCTCTCAATCGACCCAAAACCCACCCTAATCGATCTCTCCACTCTCCTTTTCCATCTTTCCATCGATCTCTCCCCCTTCCTCTTCTATTTCACCCGCATCTAGCCCTAATTTTCGCCCATTTTCCCCCAATTTCGAAACTTGCTGAAAGGAGTCGCTGCGGCTTCACACTTGTTCCAATTGCGTTGCGTCGGGACATCTGCGAGCGAAGATCTTCATCTCGATTGGGTAATTTCGCTCCTTAGCTCAATTTTATATTTTGCCCTAGAATTTCATTTTGCTCGATTACCGTGTTAGTGTGTATTCATCGTATCTTGCGTACACTCACTCACACACATGACTCCTACACAATGCCTCCTCCCCGTACTAAACCCACCAACGCCAGCACTTCCAACCCTAGACCCACCCGGCGCACTCGTCGCACACAATCCCCCACCCAACCCAACACCGCCACCAATTCATCCACCACCCCACGCCCCTCTGACCCCGTTTACATTGCGATACCGAATACCAGGTGTCATTCCATGACGACGACCAAGCTGACCGGTTCATGTCTATGCTCCTCCTAGCAGGAGTTGGTGGTCAGGCAACTCAGCAGTCAGTCAAGCATGACCTGCCCGTCCTTCAAAGCCTCATTCGTCACATTTGCACTGACTCACCTGATGTTTCCGAGCTTGACATCCCACCCCCATCACCACTCCCAGAGGGTGGTGCCTCTGCTTGACATATTCCCATCCAGTTTTTACCTCCCCTGTGCCCATCTGTCTTTGAGGGGCCCCGCTTTACCACAGCTAGGGGGAGGACCCATTCACGCATCAGGTCCCTTCTTTTTTATTTTTATTTCCATTCTTTTTATTTTATTGACCCATCTTGCTTCTCTCTGGATATTCATGATCACATCATATCGCTAGCACTGTCACGTCTAGCTTGGGGGAAGTCAAATTTTTGCTGTGTGCTGTCGTGTGTCGTTTTTCTTTGTGTGTTTGTTTATTTGTCGTGTCGTGTGATTTTATCTTTTTTATTTATTTTTATTTTCTGTTTATATGTCGTGTGGTGTGATTTTTATCTTTATTCTTCTTTTCGGTTTCGTTTGTGTGATTTTCTTGTCTTTCGTGTCTTTCTGTGTTTGTGCGTATTCCCCCCATATTCATTGCCCTCCCGTATTTAATTCAATTGCATTGAGGGCAATGCAAGTTTTAGCTTGGGGGAGTCGCACTTTGTGCGTCATTTGTCTCTTTTTCTTCGTTATTTGAGTCGTTTTTCTCTGTGTTTTCTTTTTCTTTTTCTTTCTTTTCTTCTTTTTATCTCTTTCTCCTAGAGATGAACCCTATGATGAATTGCCACAAAAATCACATGCACACCTTGCACGGCTCCGATAATCACATTCACTAGCCTTAGGAAGTCGAGTCCTCTTGCATTTCATGCATCACGGGTCCACTTAGCTTTTATGTGAGTCGTGTGTCGTGACTAGAGTTGGGTGTGCTTCTACTTTGTGATTGTGTTTTATAGACCTGTCCAGGAATGACCGCTAGATTATCATGCTTCGATTTGAATATGCGGTATTTGTTTCTCATGTCTGCTTCTGCATGCTATATATATATATCGTTACTTCATTTCGCATATGTCGGGATTCCACAATTAAGGACTAGGATAACCCATTTAGCCCATGCTCTAATTAGCGAGAATAGTTTCATTTGCCCAAGTGTTTAGATTCCGATTTCTTTTTTATTTTACTTGGTGCAAATCCCCTCGTCGTGTACCGTTCTCCCACTTGGGAGAGTACACATGTGTATAGCCAAAAACCCAAAAATTCAAAAAAAAAGAGAGAAAAGAAAAGAAAAACCTAAAAAGAAAATAAAAGAGAAAATTGTATAGCCGAAAAGCCAAAAAAAATACAAATATCCAAAACAAAAAAAATATGAGTGAGAATATTTTCCTACTTACCGAGAATAAAGGGAAGGCGAGAATTTGCATCGAGTGTTCTACTCCACATCATCTCAACCCCCATCGTTTTCGAAAACACTTTGCTTAGGAACTTTTTAGCTACTATCTAGGCTATAGTGTGGTGATTTCCTTAACTCTAGTTGTGGAGTCCCTGACGCATGATATGTTTCGATTCTTGCTCTATTCTCATGCATGCTTGAGCTTTATATTCACCGCTTAATTTGAATCGAATCGATATTTGGGTCATTTTTTGGATTTGTGTATATGGAGCTTACTGCACGATGTAGATAGTGACACCGACTGCTAGCACACGACCACACTCACTCGCGCTTCACCGCGTGGGCCCACGGCACTTGTCTGGACTCGTATTCCTTGGTTTAGTGATGTGATTTGGCGTTTGTTTGCTTGGTGTGTCGTTTTTGGTTTTGTGGGCCCTGACGGGTAATTTAGGATTTAGAGTTCTCTTCTTTCTCTCTTTCTCTCTATTTTCTCCCTCCGAGCTCCTACTCTCACTCGTCTTCCTTGAGGACGAGGAAGGGTTCAGCTTGGGGGATTTTGACGTGCGTTTATATTTCATATATTCACGCATGTTTTCTTCTGTGTTTTTCCACTATTTCCCGCCGTCTTGTATTCGTTTTCTCGTGTTTTCTTGTTTTCTTTCACTTTTCCATGTTTTTGCATGTTTGCAGGAGTTTACCGACGTAGGGGACATAAAAAGACGATATCACGAGTCACCAGAGCAACGAGAGGAGTCACGCGTGATCCAGGGGGTCAAACGACGAAGATAGCATCTTTCAGCCCCTCACCCGACCGGTTGGTCACTTCCAACCGATCAGGTGATGTACGCGTGCACCACCCGGACACAAGCTGGAGCGGTCAGAAAGTCAACCGGTCGGTTTAGAGACCTGTTCAAACGTCCCAACTCTCTGGAATTTGATGCTGAATGCCAACTGATCGGGTGACCTTCACCCGATCGGTTCACCTGCAGCTAATTCTCCGAAGCCAAGACACGGAGAGCTCAACCGATCGGTTCACCCGACGGCGCGAAGATCCAACCGGTCAGCTTCAACCCTCAACCGACCGTGCCGTATGAGCGGGTGAAGTCCCATGCTGAGCTGCCAAAGAACGAAGCAGATCACCCGATCGGTTGACATTTCAACCGATCGGGTGATATCGTTTTCTATATATATGACCCCTAGGTTTTCCAGAAACGGGAGTTGTTATTTTTTGCTGTTTTTTCTCTCTCTTGACGGCTGTAACTTTTCAGATATTAGTAAGTTGTCTGATCTTTGTTAAACTTTAATATAGTGTTATTTGCATTGATCTTACTACTTTTCAATCGCCTGATCATGTTTCTAACGGTCGATTTTGATTTAGATTGCTTTTTAGTAAATATGTGTGAGTAGTTTCCAAATCTGGGATTTTGGTGGAAACCCCTTCGTGGGTTCTCCCCGATGCATCCATAGGACTAGGAAATCGATAGGGATTAGGAATCTATCGGTTATGCGGGATGTTTTATTGTCATCGACGGGAAAAAGACCGCCTTTGACCGTTGGGCCAAGGGGGAATAAACTTGGCGGTTGACTCCCTAGCCATAGCTCACGCCCTTAGCGCAGACGTCGAATCCTAGCGTGCGGGAGCGACAGGATGAGATGCTGGGAGTTATCGTTGCGAGCTTAGTGCTTCCAGAGTCGGTCAGTGTTAATGGACATGGAAATGCCCACTGACCGAACCTGGGAAGTCCGACGTATCATCCTGGGCACCGACCGGAATATCGGGCCCATGGGACATTGGTACCACTTTCAGAGGCAACATCTCACCATTGACCCTAATTCCAATCGTTATCCTACCCGTAGGCCGTATCGGTGAGAATCACACGATAGGGTGGAAACCGAAGTCCCGGGTTTTCCCTTTATATTGTTTATCTCTCGCATTCAATTTTCTGTGACAACACATCATCCGATTCGAGCTAGCTCGCCCATGGGGTGAATCCGATCCTTCTTGACACAAGCACAACCACGCCTCCCTGAGTTCGACCCCTAAGCCACACTACAACACCGTGCGCTTGCGGTTATAAATATTTAAATCTCACGCCCCAATTATTTATTGCACACATCTGACGTGCAAACTCGGGGGACGTCAATCGGTTGGAATAGTTTCCCAAAAGACAGTAACTTCAGACGTTTTGGCACGGTCTGCTGACGGTCGGGTGAGCTCTCCGGGTCGTCTTCTTCGGGGAAACGGCTACAGGTGAACCGATCGGGTGAATATCACCCGATCGGTTGATTTTCAGCTCCAATTTCCAGAGAGATCAGTCGGTTTGAACCGGTCGGCGACCCGGTCGTTTGACATTTTCGTTGCTTCAGCGGCTGACCGGGTCGTGCACGCGTGCATCACCCGATCGATTGGCTGTGTCCAACCGATCGGGGGGGGGGCTGAAAGATGCAATCTTCGTCATTTGACCCCCTGGATCACGTGTGACTCCTCCCGTTGCTCTGGGGACTCATGATATCGTCGTTTTATGTCCCCTACGTCGGCAAACTCCTGCAAACATGCAAAAACACGGAAAAGTGAAAGAAAACAAGAAAACACGAGAAAACGAATACAAGACAACGGAAAATAGCGGAAAAACACAAAAGAAGACGTGCGTGAATATATGAAATATAAACGCACGTCATGAACCTATTGGGTTGGATTCTTTGAGAATCCTAAGATTTACTAAGATGGATATATGCATATTTTAACGCCCTAAAATTCGATAAATGCCCACTCAAATAACCCGTCAACAATCCTCATCAATGAGGACCAGTTCACCAAGACTAAGAAGAGCTCACCGAGGCTCGGAGCAGAGCGCCCTTGCGGACTGCCAAGCTTGTCAACCAAGCCCAATTCATGGCCTGCCAAATCTCCACAATGAGACCTAACTCGCCGAGTCTTAGAGAAGCTCGCCCAAGTAGAGGGACTAGCTCGCCGTCCGAATCGAAGAGAGGAGCCCTCCGGCTAACCGCACACATTCTACACTAGCTCGCCCCAGAATAGCTCACCCCGGAGGCAGCTTGCCTACCTATCTGTCCCAAAGCAGTCTGTCCAAGGAGGAAGACGACACGCCACTAATATCACTGCCAGTCTCACTACAGACAAAGTCTGACTAAAGCGCACCTGGCTGCTTCACAGCGTGACAACCTGCCAAAAGCACGCCAGACATTTGCGGCTCTGACAGCCTGATGCACCTGACACCACCTGACACCATCAATGCAAAAAATATCTCTGACACCTCTTACCCCCTTATCGCTTCACCACTCGAGTGCCAGCTAGGTGGATTCGACAGCTGACAGGATGGCAGACAACTGGCTCTCAGCCCTATAAATACCTCCTCTCCTCTAACGAGGAAGAGGCTGGCTAATCTGTAAGAAACCTCTAACGTATCTACTTATACTTAAGGATGGATATCCTCCATATATCTGTGCCTTCCATACTAGTTCGCCATACAAGCGCTGATCTACCTCTAAGATCGCCCTGCGGGTCCAACATTCTCCAAATAGTCATAAGCTGACTTAAGTATCGGAGGGGATATAGGCGGACAACCCGCCTAGCCTTTTTGACGAGTTGTTGATTCTCGCAGGAATCTCGCCTCAGTTACCGGGAGATGGAGACCTTCAGGCGACCTTAGATCCTTCACCTCTGAAGCGAGTTTCGAGTCGTGATAACCTCACCATCAGCCAAAAACTTGAAAATCATTGTACCCATGATTCCCACTTCAAATAAATTTCATTGTGTGCGGATCTGACCCGCAACAGTTGGCGCCGTCTGTGGGAACATAGGGTCACACCCATGTCTAATCCCATACACTTCAACACTTTCCTTTCCGTGGCAAACATCCCATGGGAGACGAGCCACGCCCTCTCGAAGGGACTCCCCCGATGGATCTGCCCCTTGCGGGGACGGTGGAGGTTATTCATGCCTCGGCCTGTGCTATTCACCAAGGCTTTGAAGCCCTTACAAAAATGACAAATGATTGGGGTGCTGGTGGGGCCGGGGCATCCACCGTCCCCCCTTATCCCCCGACCATGAGGCCCAGCCTTCACCCCCATATAGAAGAAGAGGCGGCCGCTCGGCAAAAGGAGCCCAACGAAGAGATCGCGGCCCAACAAAGACATCTCGATGCGAACATCGAGGCCGCTCAACATAGGCAGCTCAATGAAGAAGCTGATGTTCAACAAGCGCTTCCATACAGCTCCAACCCAAAATCTAAGTTCCTACGAGTAGGCCGACTACGCGCCCTAGAGCTCGAGCTCTCGCAGGACGACCTAGGACGTGAAAATACAGACTTTTCTTGTGAGAAGAAAACCCAGGTCGAGATCGGCCCGATCTTTGGAGGCGAGCTGACTCGCCACAAACCACACCTCTGGGGCAGGTTTCCAAGCTATGTGCCCGAAGGGTCTCCAAGGGCTGGAGACAGGCTACACACCTCGACCCTTCCCTACCAAAGATCCGGGGCAGGCCACATGCTGCGCCCTCGAAAGGTGCCAGGGCCATAGGACCCCCCTAGGGGTGCTGAAAGTGCCACATCCCCGACTCACCCTCTCGAAGCTCTCTGGGGCAGGTCGCAGCCTGACTACCTATAGTAGGTCAGACCTCGCTACCCAAATCGATGAAAAGAGCGAGCTACCTCGTAGCAAAGATCTGGGGCCTTCTTCTGAGCTGTGTCCTCGAAAGGTCACGAAGGGCTTGGGGCATGCTACGTAACTCGACCCTTCCCTGTCAGAGACCCAGGGCGGGCTTCGGAACTGTGCCCCAGAGAGGGCGTCCTCGGGTTAAGGCTGTCCTCGACGAAGGTCATCCTCCCCCGGCAGGTCGACCATGGGTCTGGGGCAGGTTTCTGGACTGCGCCCCCCACCCAAATAGGTTGAGATCAGGTCGACTAAGTGCCCCAGGTCAAGATTGGCACGATCCTTGGAGGCGAGCTGACTCGCCACAAACCACACCTCCAGGGCAAGTTTTCGACCTGCGAGCCCAAAGGGTCTCCAAGGGCTGTAGACGGGCTACGCACCTCAACCCTTCCCTACCAAAGATCCGGGGCAGGCCACGTGCTGTGCCTCCAGAGGCGACAGGTGTTGGTAGCAACGATCTAGGATCCCTACTTTGATGATGACAAACGTTGGGTTATATGTAATGTGTGTGCTAAGTGTGTTTTAGGAAAGGCGAAACGATAATCTTCTCAATAGTCGGAGTAATTGCTAATCATATAGCAAGTTGAATGGAGAAGAGGTGGTGTGCACAAAGTTATTTGGACTTGGTCAATATTGGAAGAGATGGAGACAAATATAATCAAAGTGGGATTTGATCAAATCAATTAAAGATTTTTTGCTCCTATCTATTCCCAATTCAAATCCCATTTAGACCAAGTCAATCTCTTAATCAATCTCATAAAAACCCCCCTAGCCAGGTTCTTATAAAAGCAATCAATCAAACCCTAGCAAGGAGGCCCGGCTATAGTTAATTCTTCCCCAAGGCAAGTTGCGGCATACATCAAAAGAGATACTGTCAAAACACATGGAGAGCTGGCCTAAAATCCTAGATATCATCATACCAAAGCCTTCTCTCCTTCCATAGCCGAAAAGCTCCATTGAAAAGAGTTCTTCTACATACCCCTTGTACCGGAACCAACAAAAGACACCATCATCCCTATAGCCGCAACTTTTGACCAAAGAGAAGCCTTGTCATTCAGATTCAAATCAAGAGGAAGAGCAAAGTCATCACGCTACACGTCCCAGGCTACCCACGTTCCAAGGAGCATCAAGGAGATAGCCGAATTTTTTTTCAATCACCAAGAGCAGCCACAAATTGGGGAGAGGGCTAGCCGCACTTTGAAGAGGAGGAGCTCTTCTTATTTTTTATTCCCAATTCTCAAGAGAGCCTCATCCTCTGTCAACAGCGGCAACAAAAGGACAAAAGCACAAAATTTTTTTTGGGGGGCTACATGCCATTACACAATGAAGAGATGAAAGCACACAGGGCTGCACATTTTTTTCTCCTCACTTTGAAATTATCAAAGCACGGGCCGGCCATTAAAAGATCTAACTTTGTTTTGTTTTAAATGATGAAGCACAGATTTGTTTTTCTCCACCCACTCTTTTGCATTCAAAAATCTAACTTTGTTTTGTTTTTTTAACAGAGCCGTGAGTGGAGATCCAATCAATGTTGTGTTGTTTTTTTGCAGGGGCAGCCGAAAATCCCAATCCCACTTGCTTGGATTGAAAAGAGCACAGATCCCTCTTCACATTAGCAAAATATCACAGGCCTCAATTTTTTTTCTTTTGGAATTCAATAGGCACAGCCGGAAAAAAAATGATTAGCACTCCACTTGAAAAATCTTGAAGCTCTTCATTTTATTTTCATCAACGAGAATATTCAAGGGATGTTTGAATAATTAAAGTCTAACCCTTGATTGTTTTTCTTTTGCAGGACGTGGGCAAAGAAGAAGAGAGAGGAGCTGAAATCTGAGAGAGAGAGAGAGGGCCGAAATTCTTTTTGGGACCTTTTTGCTTGCAGGCCGAAATTTCTGAAGCTGGGGAATTCATGGAGATTGAAGTTAATGCAAACACTAGATTTTGACAGGAGGAGGGAAGGCACAACATTAGAGATTGCCGTAACCTGAGTTGCTGAGGAGACAAGATACATGACATCTACATCTACGTCAGACGAGACCTGACCACGCGCTTAACGACAGAGACGACACACCATTACTGAGCATTCTTAAAACTCTATTTATTTATCTTTGTATTGGTGTAGCGATCTCTGTAGGGGAAACATTACCTTCTGTGTTACTTTTTGGGGACCTGACGACTTTGGGGGTCGTCACAAAGGGAGAGCATCTGACTAGATTGAGAGTGTAGAGCACGTGGTGTGCGTATGAGCTAGGTGAGAGTAGATTTGGGATCTTGACTCATTGTAGCTGTACAGGATTACACATCTATCTAGTATTTGCTTTCGGGGGCTGGAGTAGGTCGTGGGGACGACCGAACCAGGGTATATCTGTGCGTACACTGTGATTGCTATTTTATTACCCTGCATGTGCTTATAACTGCGTGTGATTTCTCGTGGGTTGCACGAGAATTTTTATTAGCCTATTCACCCCCCCCCCTCTAGGCTACGATCCAGATCCAACAAACGGTATCAGATCCAGTTTAGAGGATCTAGTCTAGATTTTTAGATGACCATGAATATATCTGATTGTGCTTTTGCTAAAGGTCAGTCTATAGCCCGTCCCCCTACGTTTAACGGTGTAGACTTTGCATATTGGAAGGCTAGGATGAAAATCTATTTAGTGTTTGTAGATTATGATGTGTTGGATATTGTTGAAAATGGTTATAGTCTACCCACTATTAAAATTGAAGACACTGTTATGATTAAGCCGAGAGACAAGTGTGATTTAGCTGATAAAAAACTTTATACTCTTAATGGTAAAGCTATGAATGCGCTTATATGCGCTCTTGATAAATCTGAGTTTAATCGTATCTCACATTGTCTAACTGCGTAGGAAATCTGGCATACTCTGGAGGTGACACACAACGGAACATCGCAAGTAAAGGAATCCAGACTTGCATTACTGAGCACTGAATATGAGAGCTTTCGCATGCTACCAACAGAATCAGTTAAAGACATGTTTGCGAGGTTCACAGACATCGTCTATAAATCCAGTTCCCTCGGTAAGCCATACTCTAGCCATGAACAGGTACGAAAGATCTTAAGGGCGCTACCAAGCTCGTTCAGGCCTAAAGTCACAGCTATTCAAGAAGCTAAGGACTTATCAACAATGAAAGTGGAGGACTTGATAGGCAACCTAATGTCACTCGAGCTTGAGTTGTAGAGTATAGAAGCCAGCGAGAAACCTGAAGAGAAGACCAAAGCCTCCACACCATTAGCTCTTCAAGCTAACGACGACGATCTTGATGAAGAGCAAGCCCTAATGGTCAGAAACTTCAGGAGATACATTCAGACTGATCAAGGAAGAGCTGAGATGGGAAAAAGGTTCATTCGTTCTAATAATTCTAATTTTGGTAGAAATTCCTATGATCAGAAAGCTATTTAATAGAAGTGAATGTTTTAAATGCAGGAAGAAAGGGCACCACATAAAAGATTGCCCACAACAACACACAGCTCAAGTTGCAAAAGGAAAAACGAAAGTGCTGACGTGGGACATGGATAGCGAAGCCGAGGAGGAGGATAAGGAACATGAAGCCCACTCCTGCATGGCATTGATGGCCAAATACAATGAGGTAGAATCTCCCACTAAAGCTGAGCTTTTAGAAATCTATAAAGGAATGCAACATAGAATTGATGAGCTAGAAGCTGATGTGGAATGTCATAGGAATGATAACTTTGATATGCAACAAACTGAGTATGACATGTCTATAGAAATGAAAAATCTTAAACAAGAGCTTGTTGCATGCAAATCTACCATCACTATTTCAGAAAAAGAGAAAGCTAGCTTGCATAAAAAAATTGATTGTCTTTCATGTCCCTCTTTATTAAAGGATATTAGCATGTATAAGCTAGATAAGACAAAGCTTGAAGTTGAAAATGAATTACTTTCTGAAAAGATTAACATGCTAAATCTTGAACTTAAAGAAAAAATGAGGGATTTTGAAAAGAAAGAAGAGGAAAGCAAGCAAGCTTTCATTAGTAAACGCACTTTGCTTGTGAATGAAAACAATATCTTGAAATCCAAAGTCACCACCCTAGAATTGTCATTAAAGAGATTTTCCATTGGAAAACAAAATTTGGACATTATTCTTGGAAATCAATTATATGGCAATAATAGGCGTGGCCTTGGATTTAGCGCTAAAAATGTTGAAAAGACTAAGTATAAAAAATTTCACAATGTGCCCTCTATTGCTAAAAATGTTTATACAAAGTGTTTTACGTGCGATAGTGTTGGTCACACATTGTATCATTGCAAATATATGAACTCCAATATTAAATTCAAACAAATATGGGTTCCTAAATCTTTTTTGACTAACACTAGTGGACCTTGCTGGATTCCAAGGTCACACACGACACCTCTTTTGTAGGTGGATAGAAATTTGACGAGGAGCAATAAATTGAATGTCTCATTATTTTTTAGCTCCTTAGTCAAACGGCGACGCGAAGGTATATCTTTCTCTTTGAACTTAATGCATACCTTCATAGCATTTTTTTGTGTGCGTGACTTTTTCTTGTTTGCGTGCTAGTAGTTGCATTGCTATGTGTGCATGTTTTTTTTGTTTGTGTGATTGCATCTCATGTTTGCTTTAGCACTTCATGCATAAAAAAATAAAAATAAAAAAATTGAAAAACTGAAAAAAATTGGTGCTTAAATGTGTATCTTTTCCCTTTGATCTATTATTGTAGTATGCACGTATGAATTTCATATGTATGTAGAAATTGGTGTATTATTTCTTTTGCCACATGCACATGTTCATCTTTCTAAATATTCATGGCACGTTCATTGACTAAAAACAACTTGATTTCTACACCGCCTACTTCACTTCAACATGTATTATTATTGTTGCACATTTGGAGATATCGTTTATGAAGTATGCAAAGTGAATGTAGGAGGAAAACTTAACTGAAAATCTAAGGGATATGATATACCTTGCCATGGATAAAAATTGAGCAAAAGAAATTGTTGGTATAAGTATTTAAAAAAATGTGAAAACAAAAGATAATTGCTCCGTATGGAAAATGGATACAATCCTTGGCAACGGTATTACCCACGAGTATCCAACATAAGCTTTATGGGTAAATTTTAGCGTTGGTGTATTTACTCGTCAAGCAATGCCACCCCCACATCTAAGAGTCATTATAGGCTATGTTTTGGGGTGTGGTACCTTGAACTCATTTTTAATGAGGTGGGAAAAATCAATCCTAGGTGATAGAATGTTATTTGGATAATGTGGATTGGTTCTGGTTGACTTTCTTAATGATTCTCCCTATGTGCTTCAATTTTAATCATCACACTATACACGTTGGTGTTGAAGTCGTAGTTGTTTAATTTCATTGGATTTTGACTTGATTATTCTGTGAGTGTATGCATACAATTATTGGTAATGGTTAATAATACTCTCTTTTTGCATGGTATATATTTTTGACTTCGTGCTTCGACTTTTGATAATAACAAAGGGGTAGAAAGAAAAAGAAAGATTTGGTGTGTCGGTATTATATGTTGAAGGGGGAGCTTGAAAAATACATAAAGAGGGGGAGCTTGAGAGAAGGGAGAGCATGCTTATATTTGCTATACTTATTGTGCTTGCTTTGTAATGCGTGTATGTCTCATTCCATATCATCCATACATCATATTGCATTACACACTTCACACACCCATATTCAATGTACAAATCTTTCTTTGGTTTGTCATCATCAAAAGGGGGAGATTATTGGTAGCATCGATCTAGGATCCCTAGTTTGTGATGACAAACGTTGGGTTATATGTAATGTGTGTGCTAAGTGTGTTTCAGGAAAGACGAAATGATAATCTTCTCAATAGTCGAAGTAATTGCTAATCATATAGCATGTTGAATGGAGAAGAGGTGGTGTGCACAAAGTTATTTGGACTTGGTCAATATTGGAAGAGATGGAGACAAATATAATCAAAGTGGGATTTGATCAAATCAATTAAAGATTTTTTGCTCCTATCTATTCCCAATTCAAATCCCATTTAGACCAAGTCAATCTCTTAATCAATCTCATAAAAAAACCCCTAGCCAGGTTCTTATAAAAGCAATCAATCAAACCCTAGCAAGGAGGCCCGGCTATAGTTAATTCTTCCCAAAGGCAAGTTGCGGCATACATCAAAAGAGATACTGTCAAAACACATGGAGAGCTGGCCTAAAACCCTAGATATCATCATACCAAAGCCTTCTCTCCTTCCAAAGCCGAAAAGCTCCATTGAAAAGAGTTCTTCTACATACCCCTTGTACCGGAACCAACAAAGACACCATCACCCCTATAGCCGCAACTTTTGACCAAAGAGAAGCCTTGTCATTCAGATTCAAATCAAGAGGAAGAGCAAAGTCATCAAGCTACCCAAGTTCCAAGGAGCATCAAGGAGATAGCCGAATTTTTTTTCATCACCAAGAGCAGCCACAAATTGGGGAGAGGGCTAGCCGCACTTTGAAGAGGAGGAGCTCTTCTTATTTTTTGTTCCCAATTCTCAAGAGAGCCTCATCCTCGGTCAACAACGACAACAAAAAGACAAAAGCACAAAATTTTTTTGGGGGCTACAGGCTATTACACAATGAAGAGATGAAAGCACACATGGCCGCACATTTTTTTCTCCTCACTTTGAAATTATCAAAGCACGGGCCGGCCATTAAAAGATCTAACTTTGTTTTGTTTTAAATGATGAAGCACAGATTTGTTTTTCTCCACCCACTCTTTTG
>JAULAV010001999.1:0-25001 GCA_030789695.1 Scilla litardierei | reverse complement strand
TGCGACACGTCGTAGGCCTTCGTCACAAGTTCAGTCTTTTGGAGAATCGTGCGAGGACCAGATCTGAAGCTGAGGAGTTCTCCGATCAGACACGACATCCATTCTACGACAAACTCCGGTTCAGGTTGGTTCCCGGAAACTCGTAGAAACCCCCACAATAGCTGACTGAACCCTAAACTAAAAACCGTCAACTTGAACTAAATTTATTTTCCAGCACCTGTAAAACGTTGTACGAACTTAGAAAATCGACGAACGGACTTTGTTAACTGTGCACATAGGATAGATCGTCGATTAGGCTGAAACATCAAAAAAAAGTGACTTTTTGACGAATAGGATAGTCCCGAAAACCTAGAAACAAACCCTAATAGGATTTGATGAATTTGAGACCTGACATCGTCGCCGTGGTGATATTTCAGACGGACTTCTGCGGACGAGACGCTTGGACGATACGCTTCGAGAGGACGACACACTCGCCATCGCAGGCAAGTGTACCCACTTGCGTTTTTGACCGTGCTTTGGTCTTAGATTTCTAGAACTGTTAGACTATGAATGTATAGAACCGGACGTGAAATGATAGCGTCTGGGACGACTCCTGACGGCTCAGACTTGACGACGAAGTCTAAGCCTGACAATAACAACTTTTGATGCTGTTGGGCTATCATGTGTGTGCGTGTGTGTGGACAACCTAGAATAACCCTTCCTATCGTGTCACGTCACGTCCCGTCTTGCACAGCCTGCTGGGCAATAGGGCACTCACCGAGTGATCCCTTGTACTGATTCACAGCCTGCGGGCAATAGGGCACTCTCCAAGTTGAGAGAGTGATCCCTTGTACTGATACACAGCCCGAGGGAAATAGGGCACTCTCCAAGCTAGAGAGAGTGATCCCTTGTACGGATTCTCAGCCTGCGGGCAATAGGGCACTCGCCAAGCTAGAGCGAGTGATCCCTTGTACTGGTGTCATGTCTTGTCTTGTCTTGGGGTTTGGGGTTGGGTTGAGCGTGCGCACGGCAAGAGGGTCTGATCCCCCTCGAACCGTAAGGCATGAACCCTTTCGTGTCTCACTTGTCTTGTCCTGCCTTGTTTCTGTCACGTCCCGTCTTGTCTTGACACCTGTAGGTTAGTCCCGTAGTTGGTAGCACACGCTACAACTACTAATTGTCCCGTTTTTACTTTCCTGCTGCGTTACTTCCTGTCGTGTTACTCTGTTATAACCACAGCATGCTAATCAACCAGTATACTGTTGTGTAAAAGAACCTCAGCATGCTAATCAACCAGTAAACCGTTGTTTAAAGTTCGGTGCACTTGCAGTAAAGTCTAACCCTTCTTGTAGACTTTACCTGACGTACAGTTCCTTTTTCTTGGGTGCTGTACGTCAGGTGTTCAGACAGAGATCGTGGACGAGGCAGACTCGCTGGAGTACGTGGAGCCGAGGACGTCGTCATCAGAGTACGTACCTGACAAGGACCAGACCTTGTGGTCTTTTGGTCGCCACTTTCAGAGGTCACTACTTTTCGGTTTGTCTTTAAACTTTTGTTGCCATGCTTAGGCTTCTTTTAGACTTTGTATTTGTTGGATATCATATCTCTAATTTAATGAATGCAATATCTTTTCCGTACTTTTGTTGTTTCGAACTATAAAAATGCAAGAACCTGAAAATCTTTTAAAATGGTACCTCTACAGACGCTTATTTGGTCCGAGCTTCTCAAGCTCTGGCCTAAGCGGGCCTCGTCAGGTTTCGCTTCCGTCCATTTTGGGAAGCGGGGCGTGACAGTACGTGGAGCTCGAGGACACTGACCCAGAGTACGTGCTTGAGGAGGACCAGAGCTAGAGGTTCCTTACTGTTGCTGTTCCAGAGTTCTCCTGCCTACTAGGTCGGGTGTGTAGCACCGTTTACTTTTTCTGTCTAGGTTGGGTGCTTGCACCAGTAGTTTTCTTTCAGTTGTTGTAGCCGTGTCAGTCTTTTGTTTAGACTCTCAGTACTTTCTGGATGTTGGTTTGAATAAAATGAATGGTTTCTTTTCAGTACTTTTTGTTGTTCCGTACTTTTCTGCAGGGACCTGTTCCTTCGCCTTGGAGTACCACACAGACGCTTATTAGGTCCGAGCTTCACAGCTCCGGCCTAAGCGGGCCGTAGTCACGCTTTGCCTCTGCAGTTTTGGGAAGCGGGGCGTGACAAGTTTTAGTGGTGGCCCATGTAGGTCCTTTTCTGCAAAATATTCGGAACGATAGAAGTATTAACATTCTTTTTATTATTATCCAGTAATGTGTGTGAGTCTAAGTTGTATCTTTCATGTCGTTAGGATGGTGGGAGGACGTGAAGCCCGAGTTGGATCTTCAGCTGACGGGACCATGGATGGCCGCGGTGACGAGTTTCACCAATTTCTGGACGTTATGAGGGAGATGTTAGATGTTCAGTATCGGTTGGTTGAACAGACACATCAGATTGCCCATGCTACCATGGCTCCTCCAACTGCACCACCACCGCCACTGCGAGGGAACCGACCAGCAGAGTAGTTCAGGCCAGCAGCTAGGCTTGTAGTCAAACCCGTTCAGACAGTGCCTTTCAAGAGGCCTGCAGCACCTGTTCAGGGTCAGAACAAGGGACCGTGTCATTACTGTGGCAAGCCAGGACATCAGCAGAACACTTTTAGGAAGAAGCTGGGATTGTGTCTGGCATGTGGAGCTGCCACGCACTAGGTTAAAGATTGCCCGAGGTATCGCCATGTGGAGGGCGGAACGTTAGCTTCAGTGCTGAGTAGGGTGCCTGCCCCGTTTCAGAGAGGAGCTGCTGCCTATGGTCCACCCTTGGCCCCACAGGAGCAGATGTTTCGGCAGGCAATGCAACTTCGAAGGCCAGCATACACCATGACAGCCGGCGAGGCTAAAGACGTGGATGGAGTTATTGCAGGTATCTCTTCAGATCCAGTCTTTCATTTCTTAGTTATACTTTGTTAGCATTGTTGGTTTGCCTTGTTTGTTAGAGTAGTCTTGTTGGACCTTAGTTCTTTTATACCTTAGGCACCATTCTAGTGTCGTCTCACTCGGCCTTGGCCTTGTTTGACTCCAGTGCATCCATATGCATCTTATCCCGGAGAATTGTAACAAGACACTCTATTTCCCACCTATACACTTCCAAAGTGTTGGGATATCACCACGGGGAACATAGTGGTGACATTGAATCTGGGTTGTCGAATCGATTCCCTTGGCAGTCAGTGGACATGAACTATTGCAGCTTTCATTGTCCATGATCTGTCGCTTTTCGATGTCATTCTTGGCATCGAATTGCTGGGAGACTTCCACACTCTGTTCGAATGCCACTGTGAGAAGGTGGTATTTAGGATTCCAGACCATCTTAAGTTCGAGTTCTCGAGGATGCAGAGCCGATGATGAAACTAACGAGGAAGGACGTGGAGTACCATTGGTCAGAAGCTTGTGAAGAGGCCTTTAGCATTATGAAGGCGAGGTCGACCACGGCACCAGTTTTGGCGGTACCAGATCAGAGCGAAGGCTTTGAGGTATATTGTAATACATTAGGGAAGGGCCTAGGATGCGTCTTGCATCAGCATGGCCACGTGGTCGCGTACGCTTCTCGTCAGTTGAGGACTCATGAGACGAATTACCCGACGCACGCTCTGGAGTTGGCAGTGGTGATATTTGCGCTGAAGACCTGGAGACACTTCTTGCTGAGTGAGAGCATGAAGATCTTCACCGATCACCCAAGCTTGAAGTATATCTTCACGTAGAAGAGCTCAACATGTGTCAGAGACGATGGTTGGAGCTTATGGCAGACTATGAGATAGATCTGTAGTATCACCGACTGGAGGATACATCAGGAGCTGAGAAAGATGGATTTAGGGGTCGTCCTACCTGGTGTCATTCCTTCATTCAAGAATTTGCAGATTCAATCCACGATCGTGGATTGTATCAAGGCAGCACAGGCAGGAGATCTGAATCTTCAGAGGATCAGGAGGCAGGTTGAAGCTGGACTACGGACGGAGTTCGTGATTCATGAGGATGGTACGCTGCGGTACGTCAGTAGGCTCTGTGTACCTGCAGGTGATATTCGAGAGGAGCAGTTGAGTGAGGCTCATAGCTCGCCATGAGGTAGAACGTGTACGTGTAGGAGATTGTACGCTTACATGGAGTCCCGGTGAGCATCATGTCTGATAGAGACTCGAGGTTCACGTCTCAGTTCTGGAGAAGTCTGCAGGAGAATTTGGGGTACAAGTCTGAGTTTCAGCACAGTGTACCACCAACAGACCGATGGCCAGTCCGAGAGGACTATTCAGATTTTGGAGGATAGGCTGCGAGCTTGTACGCTCGATCTGAAGGGTTCTTGGGAGGACCACTTCAAGTTTTGGGCAGACCTTTGGAGTTTCAGCCTAGAGATCACGTCTTTCTGAAGATTTCTCTGAACCGCAGATTCAATCATTTAGGGAAGAAGGGAAAGCTGAGTCCAAGGTATATTGGACTATTCGATATGCTGGAGCGTGCGGGAGCAGTGGCCTACTGCCTTGCTTTGCCACCATCTTTGGAGGGAGTTCACGACGCATTCCACGTATCTCAGCTACATCGGTACATCAGTGATCCATCGTATATTGTTGATTTCTCAGAGATTACGGTCCGCCCGGACCTGGCATATGACCAGTGGCTTGTGCAGATTTTGGACCGTCGACAGAAGCACTTGAGGAATAAGGTAGTCGACCTGGTGAGAGTGATGTGGTGTCACGGATCACCTGGAGAGTCCACTTGGGAGCGTGTGGAGGAGATGAGAGAGTGTTTCCCACTTTTGTTTGCTGATTAGTATTGTTGATTTCGAGGACGGAATCTTTCTTTTAGTGGGGTAGAATGTAATGATCGCTTTCTGACTTTATGAATTTCAACGTGCACGTACTTTTTCGTGCATGTATTTTATTTGGCTCTTTCTTGGTTTCGGTATATACGATGTGATATGCAGTTGTGACCATATGGAAGTGAAGAATTTTATAGTAATTTTTGGGAACATCATTTCACAGCTCGTTTTCTCGCAAAACAGCTTTAAATGGAAGGGTGTTTTGGTCTTTTGGCCTCAATACTCAGTTCTCGATTTTACGAAAATTTTTGGTAGGTGTAGCACGTGATCAGACCCCGTAGCCCCATACTTCTCGTCTGCACGATCGTTCCGGTATTTTCGGATTATTTTTCAGATGCTCATAGTGTAAGATATCCCCTAATCAATTTGCAACCGTTGATTAGCCTCTAATCTTTTGAATTTCAAACATAAACCAAATCTAATTAAATCCCTAATTTAACTCATATGTATCAAGGGAGAATATTGCAGCCACTATTCACACCACCCCTTTTCCCTATCTCACTCCTCTCTCTCTCTCTCTCTCTCTCTCTCTCTCTCTCTCTCTCTCTCTCCCCCCCCCCCTAACCAAAAACCCAAACCCAAATATCAAAACCCTTTCTTCTTCAGAAGGAAAACATGGCCAGCTGCATTCCACCCTCACGCAACCCATCTTGTGCCAATGTTCATCATCTCCTCCGGCCACCCAAGCTTACCCCCGACCTCCCCTGGCCGTCGGCCACCTTCCACAGCCGGCCCTCCTTCTCTCTCCTCCGTTTTCTCTCTCTAAAGTGGCCTCAAAGCCACAAAGAACCACAGATCTGGCCGCCGGCCTTACTGTTCACGGCCAGCCGCCGACCGCCGCCGTCGCTGGTGACCACCACCCCCACTTTGTTCCCCTTTGACCCCTCTCCGCTCTGCAACTTCCCTCACGCTCATAGCCCACATGTAGCTCCTTGAAACCTCGTCGGAACACGCCGTATCGGCTATTTTTGACAGATCTGGAAGCTGAACTTCAACGCCGGCTCACGATCACCTGCGACCACCTTTGGTGACAACTCCACCATCGTTGGCTTCGTCTTGAAGTCCTTTCGCTCTGAAATTTCCCGTTGTTGCTGTTCATCGCTGGATTTTCGCTGAGACACACGACAACGAATGTTGTGCGAATCTGTCCTCTCCGGCTTCTCACGGCCACCCACCGCCGTGCGCTCACGCCATCGGCCACCCACCGGGCTGAGCATCTTCCACTGATCATACTTCACCTACCGACAGCCCTCTTGGACTCTCGAAGTACACATGCGTCGCCGCACACACGTGTTTTTAGCCACCGTCGCCGTTATCGTGAAGAACCGTTGCGCTACACGCAACGGGAGGAGGATCGCTATTAGCTTGCCGATTTTACGCCACCACTCCGTAGTTCAGAGGTACCTCGCTGCACTACCCGCAGCCGAGGAGTTCCAGACGACGTCGACGCTTTGCCGTTCAGACCCGATTTTCGCTTGTTGAACGACGTCACGAGGTTGGTTTCCCTAACGAGTAGTAAAACCCACACCGTAGTTCATTAAAACCTAAATCTAAAATTGGTCAACATGAACTAAAGATAATTTCAGCATCTATATAAATGTTGCCCACCATAGGAAAGATCGACGAACGGACTTATTTTCTGTGCACATAGGGTAGACGTCGATCTAGACTGAACAAACATAAAAAACGTGACTTTTTGACTGATAGGTTAGTCCCGCAAAATTTAGAAACAAACCGTAATAGGTTTGCCCAAAAAGCACGATCTGACATCGCCGTGATCCTGTTTCAGTCGGACCATCGCCGACTCGACGTTTCGACACGACGCTCCAGATAGACGACACACTCGCCACCGCAGGCAAGTGTACTCACTTGTAATTTCGGCCGTGTTTAGGCCTTAGACTTTTAGAACTGTTAGAATGTAAACAAAGAGAACCGGACGTGAAACGATAGCATTCGTGTAACGGCCACTTTTCGACCGTTCGTATTTTCTACGTGCACGTACTTTTTGTGCATGTATTTTGTTTGGCTCTTTCTTGGTTTCAGTATATATGATGTGATATGCCATTGTGACCGTATGGAAGTGTAGAATTTAATAGTAACTTTTGAGAACGTCATTTCGCGGCTCGTTTTCTCGCAAAACAGCTTTGAATGGAAGGGCGTTTTGGTCTTTTGGCATCAATACTCGGTTCCCGATTTTACGATAATTTTTGGTAGGTGTAGCACGCGATCGGACCTCGTAGCCCCGTACTTCTCGTCTCCACGATCGTTCCTGTATTTTCGGATTATTTTTCCGATGCCCGTAGTGGAAGATATCCCCTAATAAATTCTCAACCATTGATTAGCCTCTAAACAATTCAAATTCAAATCCTTAATCCAAATCCCATTTGATTCTTATGTATCATGAGGATTTCCTATAGCTATTCTCACCTAACTTAACCCCTCTTTGCACACCACCTATCTCTCCCTCTCTCCTAGTCACACCCTTAATTATACCCTCTTTAAAATCCATATAGCAAACTATCTCCTTAAATCAAGCAAACTCCCTCAAGCCCTAAAAACTCACAGCAAACCCATCATGGCCGCCTCCTTCATCTTTCTACCGCTGCCGACGGCCGCCCCCAGCCTTCCCTCTTCGACCACCACCTCCTCCACCTTCTTCTCCTCCCTCTCTTCCTCCCAAAGAGCCTCAAAACTCCATGAAAACCCAACAAAAGACAGCCATGCACAGATCTGTGCGCCCGCCGGAAAAACGGCCACCGCCGCCGCTCCGGCCACCCCCTCCGGCGATCTCCACCACCATCGAACTCCTCTTTGACCCCCAATCATCTCCAACTCCCCTTACCCTCTTTCCTAATCTCTACCTCCTCAGAACATCTCTCGAACTCGACGTAACGACAGTTTTACAGATCTGTGCTGCCTAAGGGAAAACTCGCTCCCACCAGCCATCTGGCCACCTACGATGACCACCCTACTGCCGTTGGACTCCTATCGAAATTCCCTACCAACTGCAACTTCCCTCACCCTTATAGCCCACATGTAGCTCCCGAAAACCTCGTCGGAACACGCCGTATCGGCTATTTTTCACAGATCTGGAAGCTGAACTTCGACGCCCGCGTAAAAGATCACCTCCGACCACCCCCGGTGACAACTCCACTGCCGTTGGCTTCATCTAGAAGTCCTTTACTTTCTGCAACTTCCGTTTTCGCTGTTCGTTGCTGAAATTCCGCTGAGACACGCGACAACGGACGTTGCATGAATTTGTCCTCTCAGGCTTCTCACGGCCACCCACCGCCGTACACTCACGCCATCGGCCACCCATCAGGCCGAGCATCTTCCTCTGGTCCCACTTCATCTACCAATAGTCCACTTGGACTCTCGGAGTTCACGTGCATTGCCACACGCACGTACTTTTAGCTGAAGTCACCGTTATCAAGAAGATCTGTTGCGCTACTCGCAATGGGAGGAGAATCGCTGATAGCTCGCTGATTTTGCGCCACCACACCGCTATCTAGAAGGGTCTCGCTGCGCTATCCGTGGCCGAGGAGTTCTAGACGACGCCGACGTTTCGCCGTTCATACCCGATTTCCGCTTGTTGGACGACATCACGAGGTTGGTTTCCATAACGAGTATTAAAAACCACACCGTAGCAAACCAAAACCTAAACTAAAATTGGACAACTTGAACTAAATTTATTTTCAGCATCTGTAAAATGATTGCCCACTGTAGGAAGATCGACAAACGGACTATTTTCTGTGCACATAGGGTAGACGTCGATCTAGACTGAACAAAAACATCAAAACGTGAATTTTTAACTAACAGGGTAGTCCCGTCAATTTTAGAAACAAACCCTAATAGGATTTGTTGAAAACGCGACCTGACACCGTCGCCGTGACCCTGTTTCAGACGGACTACCGTAGACGAGACGCTTGGACGGGATGCTCCGAACGGACGACACACTTGCCACTGCAAGCAAGTGTACTCACTTGAACCTTCGACCGTGTTTAGCCCTTAGATTTTTAGAACTGTCAGAATGTGAAAAAAGATGATCGGATGTGAAATGATAGCATCCGGGACGTCCATTGACAGCTTAGACTTGACGACGAAGTCTAAGCTCAACAACTTTTGACACCTTAGGGTTATCTTGTGCGTGCGTGCGTGTGGACCCCCTAGAAGAACCAGTCCTGTCTTTGTCACATCGTGCCTTGTCATACACAGCTTGCAGGCAATATGGCACTCTCTGAGTGATCCCTTGTACTGATACAAAGCTTGCGGGCAATAAGGCACTCTCCGAGTGATCCCTTGTACTGATACACAGCTTACGGGCAATAGGGCACTCACCAAGCTAGAGTGAGTGATCCCTTGTATAGATTTGTCTTGTACACTTGGGTTGGGGTAGGGTTGAGCGTGCGCACGAGGAGAGGGTCTGATCACCCTCAAACCGTAAGGCGTGAACCCTTCGAGTCACACGTGTCTTGTCTTGTTCTCGTGCACAAGGTTGAGCGTTCCCTCGGTTGAGAAGGTGCTGGCCGCCTTCTAACCGAAAGGCGTGAACCTTAGTGACACACTTCTTGTCTTGTCTTGTCCCGTGCACAAGATTGAGTGTTCCCTCGGTTGAGAAGGTACTGGCAGCCTTCTAACCGAAAGGCGTGAACCTTAGTGACACACTTCTTGTCTTGTCTTGTCCCGTGCACAAGGTTGAGCGTTCTCTCGGTTGAGAAGGTGCTGGCCGTCTTCTAACCGAAAGGCATGAACCTTAGTGACACACTTCTTGTCTTGTCTTGTCTCGTGCACAAGGTTGAGCGTTCCCTCGGTTAAGAAGGTGATGGCCGCCTTCTAACCGAAATGCGTGAACCTTAGTGACACACGTCTTGTCTTGTCTTGTCTTGTCACGTCTTGTCTGGACCCATTTAGGTTAGTCCCTAGTCCGTAGCACACGCTACGGCTACTGCATGACGCGTTTTACTTTTCCTGCTCCGTTTACCTTCTTTTGTTACTATGTTATAACCCCAGCATGCTAATCAACCAGTAAATCATTGCTTAAAGTTTCAGTACACTTGCAGTAGAGTCTAACCCTCTTTTGTAGACTTTACCTGACGTACAGTTCCTTTCTCTTGGGTTCTGTATGTCAGGTGTTGAGCCAGAGTACGTGGACGAGTCGGACACACCGGAGTACGTGGAGCCAGAGGATGTCGACCCGGAGGACGTACCTGACGAGGACCAGACTTAGACGTTTCCCACTGTTGCAGACTTCCAGAGGTTGCTACTTTTTAGTCTGGGTGAGTAGCACCACCTTACTCTCTGCCTATGTTGGGTGCTTCGCACTATTAGTTTCCTTTCTGCAGTTTGTTGCCATGTTTAGGCTCCTTTTTATTAAACTTGTCATATGCTGGATATTATCTCTATCATAAAATGAATGCATCCTTTTCTTTCTGTACTTTTTTGTTCCGGATTTTATAAATGCAAGAACCTGAAAATTCTAAAATGGTACCCCCCTGCAGACGCTTATTGGGTCTGAGCTTCACAGCTCTGGCCTAAGCGGGCCTTGTCACGTTTCGCTTCCGTCGTTTTAGGAAGCGGGGCATGACAGGTTTTAGTGGTGGCCCATGCAGGTCGTGCAAAAGTTCGGAACAATAAGAGTACTGCATTCATTTAATATCCATGCACAAGTCTAAATTTAGGTTTTCCTTGTCTTAGATGGTAGGAAGACTTAGGTAGATGTCCCAGTTTGATAGTTAGACGCCTTGGTTAAGATTTAGTCATACACGTCTTAGGATACCTTAGTAGTCCTCAATTGACTCTGACCGTGTTAGATTTCTAGGGCCCTTCTTTTAGTCATTCGCTTGGGCCCATCGACTTCGGGCCCAGCAGAACGAAATCTTGTTTCTCTTCGGGCCCTTCCCTGAGATCTCTCCATTCAGTCTAGTTCATTAGGGAGACTTAGTGCTGAGTTCTCCTGATTTTTTTTGATGGCCCGATAATTAGAACCCCTGATTTCTAGCATCTTTCTGATCACTACACTTTTGTGTTAACAGCCGTAGAGTTCCATCGTAGCTTTCATGAATCATATCCTAGACGTATTCATCGTGTGATCACATTCTTTACCCTCAATTCACGTGATCGCTTCATGACACTTATCGATAATTCTTCGAATCCCTCCATTGTAAATCATGTCTTCCTCTAAAAGTATTTTCGAACTTCCTTATTAATTTCCTTGCTCGGTTTAACTTCTTTGAAACCCCTTAATACACATTTAAATTTCTTATTTTCAGTTGAGTTAACTGATTTTGAAACCTTCTTAGTCGAAATTTTTAAGTTGCTATCTCGTACTTATTTTCGAATCGGTATATTTCGTCTTTCAGTTTTATAACTTTGTTACCATTTTGAAAATTCAATATATCATTTTTCTAAACTACGAAATTTATTTATTATTTTTTCCACTTACCGTACGTACTTTTAGAATACTTTCTAAGCTAAAAAGAGAGCTTCAATTTTTATATATATCATTCGTTCATCGTGCTCATACTTCAAAAGAATTTTTGTATAAACTAATTTTTCGTTGCAAAACAATCACTATCTCTCCCTCCTCTTTTTCCTTCGTCTAACTCTTTTTCCGAGTTGCTATATTTTCTACCATCTGCTCGCTATTTCTACTTTTTTTATAAGTATAAAGTATATGATACCATATTTTATACATAATTCTTCTTTCATCTATTTTATTATTCTGAGCAATATCTTAGTTCCATCCAACCATTTATCTCCTTATCCTCTCCTTATCCAAACTCGTTTTTTCTCTCTTTTTGATCTTGTTCCTTTTCGCTTTTGGTTTCGGCTTCCTTCCTATTTTTTTAGACATTAGTGCTCGTCGTTGCCTGTGGAAACTCTAATTTAGTAGTGGGCCCTTTGGTTTGTGATGTCGTCATGGCGCATGAGTATAAGAAGAGTGTGTAGACCTGTAGGAGTGTGTTACCTTTAGGATCTTGATGATTGTCTCTTGTGTCTTGTATGTATACTAAGTGTGGTCCGTGATATATATATGGAGTTGTCCAAATGATGGTATTCAGATTTGTGTGGATAACGTCATAGCAGGCAATTCCTTAGACCTAGTCTTTCGTATTATAGTATAGCTTATCTTTGGCTGCATGCGATTGTAACAAAACTTTTGTTTTCTTTTTAAACCAAATCTTTAAAGTTTTTGAAACTAGCTCACAAGATCACGACCCCTTATTCTCCCTCAACCATTACCAGCGATCGAACCCCGAAGCCCCGTACTTCTCGTCTCTACGATCGTCCCTGTATTTTCGGATTATTTTTTCGATGCCTGTAGTGGAAGATATCCCCTGATAAATTCTCAACGTTGATTAGCCTCTAATCAATTCAAATTCAAATCCTTAATCCAAATCTCATTTGATTCTTACGTATCATGAGGATTTCCTATAGCTATTCTCACCTAACTTAACCCCTCTTTGCACACTACCTATCTCACCCTCTCCCCTAGTCACACCCTTAATTATACCCTCTTTAAAATCCATATAGCAAACTATCTCCTTAAATCATGCAAACTCCCTCAAGCCCTAAAAACTCACGACAAACCCATCATGGCCGCCTCCTTCATCTTTCTCCCGCTGCCGACGGCTGCCCTCAGCCTTCCCTCTTTGACCACCACCTCCTCCACCTTCTTCTCCTCTATCTCCTCCTCCCAAAGAGCCTCAAAACTCCATGAAAACCCAACAAAAGACAGATATGCACAGATCTGTGTGCCTGCCGGAAAAACGGCCGCCACCGCCACTCTGGCCACCCCTCCGACAATCTCTACCACCATCGAACTCCTCTTTGACCACCCAATCATCTCCAACTCCCCCTACCCTCTTTCCTTATCTCTACCTCCTCGGAACATCTCTCGAACTCGAAGTAACGATAGTTTTACAGATCTGTGCCACCTCCGGGAAAACTCGTTCCCACCGGCCATCCAGCCACTTACGACGACCACCCTACTGCCATTGGACTCCTATCGAAACCCCCTACCAACTACAACTTTCCTCATGCTTATAGCCCACCTGTAGCTCCCGAAAACCTCGTCGGAACACGCCGTAGCTGTTTTTCACAGATCTGGAAGCTGAACTTCGACACCAATGCACGATCACCTCCGACCACCCCCGGTAACAACTCCACTGCCGTTGGCTTCGTCTTGAAGTCCTTTACCTTATAGAACTTTCCATTTTCGTTGTTCGTCGCTGAAATTCCGCTGAGACGTGTGACAACAAACGTTGCACGAATCTGTCCTCTCCGACTTCTCACGGCCACCCACCGTCGTACGCTCACGCCGTCGGCCACCCAACATGCCGAGCATCTTCCTCTGGTCCCACTTCATCTACCGACAGTCCACTTGGACTCTCGAAGTTCACGTGCATTGCCACACGCACGTACTTTTAGCCGACGTCACCGTTATCGTGAAGATCCGTTGCGCTACTCGCAACGGGAGGAGAATCGCTGATAGTTCGCTGATTTCGTGCTACCACACTGCTGTCCAGAAGGGTCTTGCTGCGTTATCCGTGGCCGAGGAGTTCTAGACGACGTCGACGTTTCGCCATTCAGACCTGACTTCCGCTTGTTGGACGACATCACGAGGTTGGTTTCCATAACGAGTATTAAAAACCACACCGTAGCTAACCAAAACCTAAACTAAAATTGGACAACTTGAACTAAATTTATTTTCAGCATCTGTAAAATGATTGCCCACCGTAGGAAGATCGACAAACGGGCTATTTTCTATGCACATAGGGTAGACGTCGATCTAGACTGAACAAAAACATCAAAACGTGACTTTTTGACTGATAGGGTAGTCCCGTCAATTTTAGAAACAAACCCTAATAGGATTTGTTGAAAACGCGACCTGACACTGTCGTCGTGACCCTGTTTCAGACAGACTACCGTAGACGAGACGCTTGGACGGGACGCTCTGAACGGACGACACACTCGCCACCGCAGGCAAGTGTACTCACTTGTACCTTCGGCCGTGTTTAGGCCTTAGACTTTTAGAACTGTTAGAATGTGAAAAAAGAGGACCGGACGTGAAATGCTAGCATTCGGGATGTCCCTTGACAGCTTAGACTTGACGACGAAGTCTAAGCTCAACAACTTTTGACACGTTAGGGTAATCTTGTGTGTGCGTGCGGGTGGACCCCCTAGAAGAACCATTCATGTCTTTGTCACGTCGTGTCTTGTCATACACAGCTTGCGGTCAATAGGGCACTCTCCGAGTGATCCCTTGTACTGATACACAGCTTGCGGGCAATAGGGCACTCTCCGAGTGATCCCTTGTACTGATATATAGCTTGCGGGCAATAGGGCACTCACCAATCTAGAGTGAGTGATCCCTTGTACGGATTTGTCTTGTGCACTTAGGTTGGGGTAGGGTTGAGCGTGCGCACAGGAAGAGGGTCTGATCCCCCTCGAATCATAAGGCATGAACCCTTCGAGTCACACGTGTCTTATCTTGTTCCCGTGCACAAGGTTAAGCGTTTCCTCGGTTAAGAAGGTGTTGACCGCCTTCTAACCGAAAGGCATGAACCTTAGTGACACACTTCTTGTCTTGTCTTGTCTCATGTACAAGGTTAAGCATTCCCTCAGTTGAGAAGGTGCTGGCCGCCTTCTAACCGAAAGGCGTGAACCTTAGTGACACACTTGTTGTCTTGTCTTGTATCGTGCACAAGGTTGAGCGTTCCCTCGGTTGAGAAGGTGCTGGCCGCCTTCTAACCGAAAGGCATGAACCTTAGTGACACACTTCTTGTCTTGTCTTGTTACATGCACCAGGTTGAGCGTTCCCTCGGTTGAGAAGGTGCTGGCCACCTTCTAACCGAAATGCGTGAACCTTAGTGACACACCTCTTGTCTTGTCTTGTCTTGTCACGTCTTGTCTGGACCCGTTTAGGTTAGTCCTGTAGTCCGTAGCACACGCTACAGCTACTGCTTGCCGCGTTTTACTTTTCCTGCTCCGTTTACCTTCTTTTGTTACTATGTTATGACCTCAGCATGCTAATCAACCAGTAAATCATTGCTTAAAGTTTCAGTACACTTGCAGTAGAGTCTAACCCTCTTTTGTAGACTTTGCCTGACATACAGTTCCTTTCTTTTGGGTACTGTACGTCAGGTGTTGAGCCAGAGTACGTGGATGAGTCGGACACACCGGAGTACGTGGAGCCAGAGGATGTCGACCCAGAGGACGTACCTGACGAGGACCAGACTTAGACGTTCCCACTGTTGCAGACTTCCAGTGGTTACTAATTTTTAGTCTAGGTGAGTAGCACCACTTTACTCTCTGCCTATGTTGGGTGCTTCGCACTATTAGTTTCCTTTCTGCAGTTTGTTGCCATGTTTAGGCTCCTTTTTATTAGACTTGTCATATGCTGGATATTATCTCTATCATAAAATGAATGCATCCTTTTCTTTCTGTACTTTTGTTGTTCCAGATTTTATAAATGCAAGAACCTGAAAATTCTAAAATGGTACCCCCTACAGACGCTTATTGGGTCTGAGCTTCACGGCTCCGGCCTAAGCGGGCATTATCACATTTCGCTTCCGTCGTTTTAGGAAGCGGGGCGTGACAGTTCGGGAACCCCTTGACAGCTTAAACTTGACGACGAAATCTAAGCACAACAACAACAATTGACACCTTAGGATTTTCCTGTGTGTGCGTGCGTGTGGACCCCCTAGAAGAATACTTCCTTTCTTGTCCTGTCTTGTCTTGTTATACACAGCTTGCATGCAATAGGGCACTCACCGAGTGATCCCTTGTATGGATACACAGCCTGCAGGTAATAGGGCACTCACCGAGTGATCCCTTGTATGGATACACAGCCTGCAGGCAATTGGGCACTCACCGAGTAATCCCTTATATAGATACACAGCCTGCAAGCAATATGGCACTCACCGGGTGATCCCTTGTATGGATACACAGCCTGCGGGCAAATAGGACACTCACCGAGTGATCCCTTGTACGGATACACAGCCTGCGGGCAATAGGGCACTCATCGAGTGATCCCTTGTACGGATACACAGCCTGCGGGCAATAGGGCACTCACTCGACAGAGTGAGTGATCCCTTGTACGGACTTGTCTTGTACACTTGGGTTGGGGTAGGGTTGAGCATGCGCATGGGGAGAGGGTCTGATCCCCCTCAAACCGTAAGGCGTAAACCCTTCGAGTCACGTGTGTCTTGTCATGTCTTGCCTTGTCGTGTCTCGTCTTGTCTCGTCTTGTCTTGACCCGTTTAGGTTTGTCCCGTAGTCGGTAGCACACACTACAGCTACAGTGTGTCGTGTTTACTTTTCCTACTCCGTTTACTTTCTTTAAATGCCATGTTATAACCCCAGTATGTTAAACATCCAGTAAATCGTTCCTTTAAATTAAAATACACTTGAAGTAGAGTCTAACATTTCTGTGTAGACTTTACCTGACGTACAGTTCCTTTTTTCTTCGGTGTTGTACGTCAGGTGTTGAGCCGGAGTACATTAACAAGGCGGACTTGCCAGAGTACGTTGAGCCCGAGGACGTCGACCCAGAGTACGTGCCTGAGGAGGACCAGAGCTAGAGGTTCCTCACTGTTGTTGTTCCAGAATTCTCCTGCCTACTTGGCCGGGTGTGTAGCACCGTTTACTTTTTCTGTCTAGGTTGGGTGCTTGCACCAGTAGTTTTCTTTCAGTTGTTGTAGCTGTGTCAGGCTTTTGTTTAGACTCTCAGTACTTTCTGGATGTTGTTTTGAATAAAATGAATGTTTCCTTTTTGGTACTTTTTGTTGTTCCGTACTTTTCTGCAGGGACATGTTCCTTCGCCTTGGAGTACCACACAGACACTCATTAGGTCCGAGCTTCATAACTCCGGCCTAAGCGGGCCGTAGTCACGCTTCACCTCCGTAGTTTTGTGAAGCGGGCACCTCCGTAGTTTTGTGAAGCGGGGCATGACAGGTTTTAGTGATGGCCCAAGCATGTCCTTTTCTGCAAATTGTTCAGAACGATAGAAGTATTAACATTCTTTTTATTATTATCTAGTAATGTGTATGAGTTTTAGTTGTGTTTCCCATCGTTAGGATGGTGGGAGGACGTGAAGCCCGAGTTGGATCTTCAACTGATGGGACCATGGATGGCCGCGGTGACGAGTTTTACCTATTGCTGGACGCTATGTAGGAGATGTTAGATGTTCAGTATTGGTTGGTTGAACAGGCACATCAGATTGCCCGAGCTTCCCAGGCTCCTCCGACTGCACCACCACTGCCACTGCGAGGGAACTGACCAGTAGAGCAGTTCAGGCCAGCAGCTAGGCCTGCAGTCAGACCCGTTCAGACGGTGCCTTTCAAGAGGCCTGCAGCACCTATGCAGGGTCAGAGCAAGGGACCGTGTCATTACTGTGACAAGCCAGGACATCTGTAGAACGCTTGCAGGAAGAAGCTGGGATTGTGTCTGGCATGTGGAGCTGCCACGCACTCGGTTAAAGATTGCCCGAGGTATCGCCATGTGGAGGGCAGAACGTTGGTTTCAGTGCTGAGTAGGGCGCCTGCCCCATTTCAGAGAGGAGCTGCTGTCCGTGGACCACCCTTGGCCCCACAGGAGCAGATGTTTTGGCAGGCAATGCAACTCCAGAGGCCAGCATACACCATGATAGCCGGCGAGGCTGAAGACGTGGATGGAGTTATTGCAGGTATCTCTTCAGATCCAGTCTTTCATTTCTTAGTTAGACTTTGTTAGCATTGTTGGTTTGCCTTGTTTGTTAGAGTAGTCTTGTTGGACCTTAGTTCTTTTATACCTTAGGCACCATTCTAGTGTCGTCTCACTCGGCCTTGGCCTTGTTCGACTCCAGTGCATCCATATGCATCTTATCCCGGAGAATTGTAACAAGACACTCTATTTCCCACCTATACACTTCCAAAGTGTTGGGATATCACTACGGGGAACATAGTGGTGACATTGAATCTGGGTTGTCGAATCGATTCCCTTGGCAGTCAGTGGACATGAACTATTGCAGCTTTCATTGTCCACGATCTGTCGCTTTTCGATGTTATTCTTGGAATCGAATTGCTGGGAGACTTCTACGCTCTGTTCGAATGCCACAGTGAGAAGGTGGTCTTCAAGATTCCAGGCCAACTTAAGTTCGAGTTCTCGAGGATGCAGAGCCGATGATGAAACTAACGAGAAAGGACATGGAGTACCATTGGTCAGAAGCTTGTGAGGAGGCCTTCAGAATTTTGAAGGCGAGGTCGACCACGGCACCGGTTTTGGCGGTACCGGATCAGAGCGGATGCTTTAAGGTATATTGTGATGCATCAGGAAGGGCCTAGGATGCGTCTTGCATCAGCATGGCCACATGGTCGCGTACGCTTCTTTCAGTTGAGGACTCATGAGAAGAATTACCCGACGCACGCTCTGGAGTTGGCAGTGGTGATATTTGCGCTGAAGACCTGGAAACACTTCTTGCTGAGTGAGAGCGTGAAGATCTTCACCGATCACCCAAGCTTGAAGTATATCTTCACGTAGAAGAGCTCAACATGGTTGGAGCTTATGGCACACTATGAGATAGATCTGCAGTATCACCGATTGGAGGATACAGCAGGAGCTGAGAGAGATGGATTTAGGGGGTCGACCTATCTGGTGTGGTTCCCTCATTCAAGAATTTGTAGATTCAGTCCACGATCATGGATCGTATCAAGGCAGCATAGGCAAGAGATCTGAAGCTGCAGAGGATCAAGAGACAGGTTGAAGCTGGACTACGGACGGAGTTCGTGATTCATGAGGATGGTATGCTGCGGTACGACAGTAGGCTCTGTGTACCTGCAGGTGACATTCAAGAGGAGCTATTGAGCGTGGATCATAGCTTGCCATGAGGTAGACCGTGTACGTGCAGGAGATTGTACGCTTACATGGAGTCCCCGTGAGCATCGTGTCTGATAGAGACTCGAGGTTCACGTCTCAGTTCTGGAGAAGTCTGCAGGAGAATTTGGGGTACGAGTCTGAGTTTCAGCACGGTGTACAACCCATAGACCGATGGCCTGTCCGAGTGGACTATTCAGATTTTGGAGGATAGGCTGCGAGCTTGTACGCTCGATCTGAAGGGTTCTTGGGAGGACCGCTTCAAGCTTTGGGCAGATGCCAAGAGGAGACCTTTGGAGTTTTAGCCTAGAGATCACGACTTCCTGAAGATTTCTCTGAATCATGGAGTCATTCATTTTGGGAAGAAGGGAAAGCTGAGTCCAAGGTAAATTGGACCATTCGATGTGCTGGAGCGTGCTGGAGCAGTGGCCTACTGCCTTGCTCTGCCACCATCTTTGGTGGGAGTTCACGACGCATTCCATGTATCTCAGCTACGTTGGTACATCAAGGATCCATCGCATACTGTTGATTTCTCAAAGATTACGGTCCGCCCGGACCTGACATATGACCAGTGGCTTGTGCAGATTTTGGACCGTCGACAGAAGCACTTGAGGAATAAGGTAGTCGACCTGGTGAGAGTGATGTGGCGTCACGGATCACCTGGAGAGTCCACTTGGGAGAGTGCGGAGGAGATGAGAGTGTGTTTCCCACTTTTGTTTGCTGATTAGTATTGTTGATTCCGAGGACGGAATCTTTCTTTTAGTGGGGTAGAATGTAACGGTCGCTTTCGACTTTATGAATTTCTACGTGCACGTACTTTTTCGTGCACATATTTTATTTGGCTCTTTCTTGGTTTCGGTATATACGATTTGATATGCCATTGTGACCGTATGGTAGTGTAGAATTTTATAGTAATTTTTGGGAACGTCATTTAATGGCTCGTTTTCTCGCAAAACAGCTTTGAATGGAAGGGCGTTTTGGTCTTTTGGCCTCACAACTCAGTTCTCGATTTTACGATAATTTTTTGTAGGTGTAGCATGCGATCAGACCCTGTAGCCCCGTACTTCTCATCTGCACGATTGTCCCGGTATTTTCGGATTATTTTTCCAATGCCCGTAGTGGAAGATATCCCCTAATCAATTTGCAACCGTTGATTAGCCTTTAATCTTTTGAATTTCAAACCTAAACCAAATCTAATTAAATCCCTAATTTCACTCATATGTATCATGGGAGAATATTGTAGCCACTATTCACACCTCCCCTTTTCCCTCTCTCCACTCCTCCTATCTCCCCCCATTTAACTAAAAACCCAAACCCAAGTATCAAAACCTTTTCTTCTTCAAAAGGAAAACATGGCCAGCCGCATTCCACCCTCACACAACCCATCTTGCGCCAATTTTCATCATCTCCTCCGGCCACCCAAGCTCACCCCCGACCTCCCCTGGTCGTCGGCCACCTTCCACAGCCGGCCCTCCTTCTCTCTCCTCTGTTTTCTCTCTCTAAATTGGCCTCAAAACCACAAAGAACCACAGATCTGGCCGCCGTCCTTACTGTTCACGGCCAGACGCCGGCCACCGCCGTCGCCGGTGACCACCACCTCCACTTTGTTTCCCTTTGACCCCTCTCCGCTCTGCAACTTCCCTCACGCTCATAGCCCACCTGTAGCTCCTTGAAACCTGGTCGGAACACGCTGTATCGGTTGTTTTTGACATATCTGGAAGCTGAACTTCAACGCTGGCTCACGATAACCTGCGACAACCTCTTGTGACAGCTCCACCATTGTTGGCTTCGCCTTGAAGTCCTTTCACTTCTGAAATTTCCCGTTGTCACTGTTCATCGCTGGATTTCTGCTGAGACACGCGACAACGAATGTTACACGAATCTGTCCTCTCTGGCTTCTCACGACCACCCACCGCCATGCGCTCACGCCGTCGGCCACCCACCAGGCCGAGCATCTTCCACTGATCCTATTTCACCTACCGACAGCCCCCTTGGACTCTCGGAGTACACGTGCATCGTAGCACACACGTGTTTTTAGCCGACATCGTCGTTATCATGAAGATCCGTTGCGCTACCCGCAACGGGAGGAGGATCGCTGTTAGCTCGCCGATTTCATGCCACCGCCCCACTGTTCAGAGGTACCTCGCTGCGCTACCCACAGCAGAGGAGTTCCAGACAACGTCGACGCTTCGCCGTTCAGACCCCACTTCCGCTTGTTGAACGACGTCACGAGGTTGGTTTCTCTAACGAGTAATAAAACCAACACCGTAGCTCATCAAAACCTAAATCTAAAATTGGTCAACATGAACTAAAGTTAATTTCAGCATCTATAAAACGTTGCCCAACGTAGGAAAGATCGACGAACGGACTTATTTTCTGTGCACATAGGGTAGACGTCGATCTAGACTTAACAAACATCTAAAACGTGACTTTTTGACTGATAGGTTAGTCCCACCAAATTTAGAAACAAACCGTAATAGTTTTGACCAAAAAGCATGATCTGACATCGCCGTGATCCTGTTTCAGACGGACCATCGCCGACGCGACGTTTTGACGGGACGCTTCGGACAGACGACGCACTCGCCATCGCATGCAAGTGTACTCACTTGTAATTTTGGCCGTGTTTAGGCCTTAGACTTTTAGAACTGTTAGAATGTAAACAAAGAGAACCGGACGTGAAATGATAGCGTTTGGGACCCCTTGACAGCTTAGAATTGACAACGAAGTCTAAGCGCAACAACAACAATTGACGCTTTAGGATTTTCCTATGTGTGCATGCGTGTGGACCCCCTAGAAGAACACTTCCTTCCTTGTCATGTCGTGTCTTGTTATACACAGCCTTTCGGCAATAGGGCACTCACTGAGTGATCCCTTGTACGGATACTCAGCCTGCGGACAACAGGGCACTCACCGAGTGATCCCTTGTACAGATACACAGCCTGCGGGCAACTGATCGGTCCATATTTTACACCTTTTTTCTACATATTTGCATGTCATTTCAGTTGCTCATATTGCGATTTTCACGATTATTCGATGATATTGTGTTACTTTTCACTATTTCTTGTTTTTGTCGGATTTCAGGAAATATGGAGCGATCGGGAGCAAAAATGAGCTTAAGGGACTTGCACCCACTCCGGAGTGTCACCCAAGGCTCTTTTGAGGGCTATTCGGCGATGTGAGACAGGTGGAAGAAGAATGAACTCCGTAGGAGTGACGAGGAGGAGAAACGGAGAAGATTGGGTGTTTTAGCATGCCACTCGGCCGAGTGCAGGAGTCACTCGGCCGAGCAAAGAAGCCCGCTCGGTCGGCCAGATCGGACACGCAGCAGATTGAGTATCAGCGTGCACTCGGTCGAGCATCGCCAGACCACTCGGCCGAGCACGGAGACACCACCCGCCCGAGTGGCATCACGACGACGGCAAGCAAAAATCTCAGACTTACTGGAATCCGTCAGGCGATTGAGGGTTCCGACTCGGCCGAGTACCGAATGCCCCGCGGCCGAGTGAGTAAAGCCACTCGGCCGAGTCACCTCCGAAGACAGACCCCCCAGGACCCCTGACTTACTGGAATTTTACAGGGTCTATCACTCGGCTGAGTAGAGAAACACACTCGACCGAGTAGAGAAGTCAACTCGGCCGAGTGATGCCGAGGACACGCAGCGCCCAGATTTTCAGACAGCCTTCCACTCTTTTGAAATCTGCTATCATTCTAGCAATCAAAGTATTTTTCTCATATTTTTTATGGATAGTAGACTTCATGACGGTTCCAACGCCGCCAAAAACGCGCAAATCGGAGGTCGGATGAAATCTGGAGAATTTCTGCAAGTTGATGCTGCTGTGCTGGAATTCCCACTCGGCCGGGTCACATATTCCACTCGGCCGAGTGCGGCCTGGGCCCAGATTTTAAGTTGCGGTTTGGGCTATTTTTGGGCACGAATTTGAGGGGTTTTCTAGGGTTATTTGCTAGGGTTTTGGGAGAGTATATAAGGGTTTTGTAGCCACCATTAGAGGGAGATCCCCATTATGTTTTCTTAGCCCCCATATGTTTTTCTTAGGATTATTTTAGAGGTTAGGCCATGCCCTAGGCCCCCTCTTGGATCTAAAAGCTTGTATTTTGGATTGAAGATCTTCATCAAGCTAAGTATTTTCTTCTTTTTATTTGAATCTTTGTTTTTCTATCTTTTTGTATGCAAGCAATGATTTCTATTGATTCTCATATCCTTATTGCTATGCTAGAGTAGATTTGTTGTTCTAGGGTTTGGGGATGAACCCTATGGATCTAATTTCATATTTGTGATGAATGAATCTCTAAATTGCTAGAATTGCTAGGAGGTTAGGTTGTGATTGATTTATTACGGATAGTTAGGGATTTCCATCGATTGGGGTTTGCAAGAGATTGGATTCTAATCGATGGGAAGGCTTAGATATTTGATTTAGATTTACAATTGGATTTCTCTAGACTTGGTTTGCAAGAGATTGGACCAAAGCTAGGATTTTTAATTGTAAACCTATACCAATATTCGTTTGCAAGAGATTGGACGAATACGAACTATCACAACCTAGATCGTGACTCGAGTTTGCACGAGAGTGGGCTCGAGGAGCGATTGGACGATGATGTCGATCCTAATGCTAGCGGCTTAGGCTAGGGTTTGCAAGAGATTGGGCCCTAATCTAGGTTTGCTATAGACCGGCAATAGCGCGAGAGCGTGAGCTTGGTTCTCTATTCAGTTACGACTAGTTCACCTCAACACAAGTCTAGTAATATTGAGATTCACTATTTACGATGATGTATGACGATCCGTAGTGGGAATTCCCTAGCCCTAGACACTTTTATTATCTTAAAATCCACGTACTTTGCCCGACGATTGTGACAGGATCGCCGCAAGGCAAATTCCTTCTTTTATTATATTGTATTTGAATCGATATTTTGACCGATTTCTTTATCACCGACACCGACATCCACCACCATTTCCATTATATCATACCATAGCCATCTCCACCAATAAAACGTTCGTAGTCAAACCAACCTAGGATAGATTGGAGCTCAACACCACCTCCTCGTGTTCGATACCCGCTCGCCACTTTGCCGTGCGCTTGCGGTAAAACTACAATATTTCGCTCTTTAGGGTGTACGCCCAGGCGTGACCAAGTTTTTGGCGACGTTGCCGGGGAGGTGTTTCCCGGTGGGTGCCAATTTGTCACAATTAGGTTGATTAGATTACATTGAAAAAAAATCAAAAAAAAAACATTGAGATAGATTTTTTCCCACCACCTGCTATTATTATCTTTATCTCTCTTTGTACCACTGACGTCTTTTCCAGGTTGTTTACTTTGATTGATCAGGTACAGTTGTTGCAGCGATGGTGCTTCCAAAGAAAATGCGAGCGGGCTCTATACAATCCTACATATATCTCGCTGCATTCTATCAGGCTGATGGAGAATCCTTCGGGGAAGCATTGTCTAGGTTTGAAGGAATGTTAGAAATGTTCCAGACGGAGTCAGACCATGAGTGGAATGACTCCACGCTATTTGATATCTTCACTAGAAGGCTAAAACGACCCTCACGTGAGTTTTTGAAGAGGATGCAAGTGGGGAAGTTCAGTGATCTACAGTTGGCAGCAGCCTTGGAGCAAATGATAGATGATGCTCGATCTACCGGTTCACTAACCGTTATGGTAAGTATACCATACGACCAAGTATTCATCGATTTTGTTATGGCTAATGTCTCTAGCGCAGGTACTATCATAGATGGAGTGTATGCTTCACTTGAAGGTGATCATATCCACCTTTACACCATCAACACTCCACAAATAGAGACATCTGAACTGTCAAAGGAGGACACATGTATGGACCTATTGAGAAACATTATTAACGTAGTTCGAGATTCCGGTCCATTGACAATAACTGCAGGTGATCCTTTTGAGCTTGAATTTCAAAACTTTATTACTCATTGTATCTCTTCCACAGGCACAATTGATGATGGAGTCTATGCTCTGGTTGAGGGGCACAAGACCCACTTTTATACCGCGGTCAAGATACATGAGCCTATAGAGCCACCTGCACCTTCTATTGAGGAGGCCAAGCCATGCAATCGGGTGCCTCGAGCTCCAGGACAGAAACAAAGAAGGAGGCATGAAAAGGAGATGATGACGTTTACATTGCCTTCTATACCTGAGGAGCCTGAGGAGGATGTCCATGTTCAGCTTGGGGGAGAGTCAGCTTGTGTCATCGTCGCTCCCCCTTGCCACCCACATGAGCCAGAGCTTGCTTTTGAGGAGGCCTTACGTGCGGAGCC